>JAOWBE010147086.1:0-16194 GCA_028566155.1 Quercus phellos
TAAAAAAAAAAAAAAAAAAAAAAAAAAAAAAAAAAACAGAGAAGTTCAACAATCTTCAATGATGCTGTTGTTGGAATAAGTGCCAATAACAAAGCAATCCTGTAGCTAGCAATATATACCATTTAGAATAAATTAAATCAAACAAAAGTATATGCCAAAGGAAAGCAAAAAAGATAATGCAGGACAAAACTAGGATTAAGTAAAAAGGCAATGACATACAGGCAATCAAGAGAAAATTTAGGAATTAGTTTGGATTCATTGACTTACAGAGTTTTTGAACCCTTCACATTCCTTCAACCTTCCAAGCCACTTTCACTAGATTCCTGCCAATCATTGCGCTCCTCACCACATTGCAAGTACTCCTCACAATCAGATTCACCATGGGCCATAAATTTTGTGAGTGTTTCAATCCTTTGCGGGTGTGTTAGGTCATTAGAGCTTCTTTCTCCACTGGGTCCAGCTCCATCGCAATCATTACGGGTTTCCTTGGCTTTGTTACCTCCTTCTGCTACCACCGCCAAATTGTCGAAATTTTGAGGGAGAACATCCAAGCCCTTATGAGGAATGATGCTGTTGTTTCTACTCTGAGCCATAGCTTGGTTGAGATCTTCAATGTCATTCTTGTATACCATACGCAACCCGCATTTCTTTACCTCCAAGTCTGGGCCAGTTCCAAAATAAATGCTAATCTGACTGAATCCATTCGCATCACATTCCCACAATGATTTTCTTTCTTTCTCGGGGTAGAATTGAGGAAGCAAATAAAGTAGCCAAATATGATCCGATAAAACAACAAAATTGCCAATGGCTGGAGCAGAAGACATGCGCTTTCCATTGGCTGTCAACCAACAGAAAAGTGAATCGCGATTGTGATGAGAACAAAATACAGCACAAACAGCAATCCCCATCCACTCATTACACAATTGAGAATAAGATTCTTTTATATTCACTTCAGCCCCTATACTTTGATGGCTAAACCACTCCGGAATTTCAGTTCCAGGAATAACAATGTCATACGCATTAAGCATATAAGACATAAGATATTGAGAAGAGCTTAAGGCATGACTGTTAGACCTTAACGAGTCAAGGAAGACAAAGAGAGAGTGAGAGAAAGAGACCTGAAGGTGTAGGTCCCTGACAGGACTGCCATCCACACCAGGGACCCTAACGCTGATGGAAGTTCCGTTAGGAACGAACATAAGGTGCTTTTTTATTACTGAAAAAAACATGTCAATGAAGTCTTGATTGTCAACCAGTTTACTGCAATCAGAAAGATAGAGTCTTCGCTCAATTGAAGAATTTGGATGCAATATATCTGGAATAGTTTCCAAAGAGATACAACCATATCCATTAATGTAACCAATATTTAATGGAAGCTTTGGCAACAATAGAAGACTAGTGCAATTCTCCACGTGCAAATATATCAAAAAGGATAGATGAGCAATGCTTTCTGGAAGGCAACAAAAATTATTTCCACTTAGATCTAAATATTTTAAAGAGAATAAGCTACTAATACCATTGGGGATTGCATTTAGATTGCAATAACTTAGATCCAAATAGGTCAAAGAACACAATCCCGATTGAGAAGTCAATACCAAGCGATTAGGAATTCTCAGCTTAAATCCACCCAAATTTTTTTTTCTACGATTTTCTAATAGAGCATTGGAAGAACGTATAAGTCTTGTAGATGTTCTACTCACATTAAGCTTCTCTCCACTTTTAGATGTCCCCAAGTTCTCTAATAGTTTGCTAAGCTTCGTGCATCCGGAAAGTTCGAGATTTTCAAGTGACTTCATATTAAAAAAAGTGCAAGGAAGAGACATAAGATTTTTGCAATCTCTTACACTTAATGAAGCAAGACGTGTTAAATTCCCAATTGATGTGGGTAAGTTTGTAATACCAGTGCCATCCAAATAAAGCTCTGATACATGTTTCATGTTTTCCCCAAACTTTGGAATTTTTTTCACCTTTGAGCAGCCAGAAAAAATAAGAATCTCAAGAGACTCCATTGCAAACTTTTTTGGAAGATTTTTGAGATTTTTGCAACCTTTTAGATTAAGACGAGTAAGCCTTTTAAGAAAACTTATTGATGGATGAATCTTACATAAGTTTATACAATCTTCAAGATCCAATTTCTCAAGAACTGGGACTTCACTGAAGTTTGGGGTTTCAATAAGTTTTAGAGAATTTTTTAATTCAATGAATTTCAACCTTCCAAAAGACTGCAAAAGCAAGAATTTAAAAAAAAAAACAATTAGCTTCTGCAGAGTCTTACAATTTAGTGAAACTTTAAAAAATAAAAAAATAAATAAATAAGTTGTATAAGGGTTCCTAAATTACCTTTGTTCCTTCCCAAAGTCGTTCAATGCAGCTGCAATTCAAGCAAAGTTTAACAAGCTGATTTGATTGGAAATTTGATGGCAAAGATTTTGAAGGGTACCAACTCCAATCAAGAAACCTTATACTATTAGGAAGATATTCGGGATCATGCATTAGTTGAACACCATGAATTTGGAGCAGTTGTAGATGGTCCAACTTTGTAAAGGATTTAGGATGCCAATATGCCAATTTGGGGTCAAACAACTCTAATACTATGCTTTGAATCGCCGTTGTTCCCTAAACAATTAGGAAAAAGGGATTAGTGTAAGTAGAAAAGCATAGAACTATTATAATTTAAAATGTTTTTCTTAAAGCAACAAATATAATAAAGTATTTGCTCGTGTTATTTAAATATAACATCATACTCTGTTTTTTGTCAGTATATCATCAATATCTTCAAACGACCAAACTCTACTAAGCTTCCCAGGTTCTGCAGGGGACTCTTGCCTAACTATGAACCGACCCACTTCTTGTACTATATTAGACATCCACAATTGTTGGTAATGCAATTTCATGAAAGATTTAGCAATAAGAATCTCTAATCCAATTTTCGAGTAAAGATTAAGACAATCAAGTATTTCTATGACACTTTCTTGGTTCTTGTGATTAAAGAAACACGCAATATTTAGGAAAATATTCTTCTCTGTGTCACATAGTCCATCAAAGATTACTTTAAATAGGTTTTCTCTTCCAGGAAATTCACTGAGCCTCCCTAACATACTTTTCCATTCAATCACACTTTTATTAAACAAAAAGGAACCCAAAACTTCAATGGCTAAAGGATACCCACTAGCAAAATGTAAAACGGTTTGATATAGCGGCAGATAATCTTTGGGAGGATTCTCTTTTCCAAAAGCTTTCAAATTAAAAAGATGAAAAGCTTCATCATAATTCAATGCTTCAGCCTCATATATTCCATCTACTTCATGTGATATTAGCAAATGTTTACCTCTTGTTGTTATGATAACTCTACTACCTGGACCAAACCAATCATGCTTCCCAACTAAATTTTCTAATTGGTCTAATTCATTAACATCATCAAGAACAATAAGAATCTTTTTGTGTCGTAACTTAGTCCTGAGCATGAGAACTCCAGTATCAACATCTTGTATACTCATACTTTCATCCAAAATTTGAGTAATAAGTTGTTGTTGTAATCGAACTAAACCACCTTTTTTATAAACTTCCCTAACATTATCAAGAAAGCAACAAGCTTCAAATTTATTAGAAACCATACGAAAAACAACTCTTGCTAGAGTTGTTTTACCAATTCCTCCTTTCCCCCAAACCCCTATGAAGCGAACATTGTTTGACCCTATAGCCAAAGATGACATGAGTCTCTCCCACCGAGAAATTATTCCTACGAGGTCTTTGGTATCTTCTAAGAATGAATTTCTTAACTTATGCCACAACTCTTCCACAATGTTTTGGACAATGTATGACTCGGAGCTACAATGAAGAGACAATAACATGCTGTTAGTTTAAACTGCCAATAAATAGGTACAAGAAAAAGTAGAAATTCAGGGTTCTATTCTATTGAATGAAACAGAAAATTGTAAATTAATTGGCTCAAGACAAAATTGAAAGAACTATGTACGTTTATGTAGCCTTGATTAAGGTTCAAAACAAGGCCAAAGATAAGAAATATGTTTTTTGAATGTTTAAAACAAAGAAATATGTCAGATTGACTAGCGATTACCTATTTTGTACACACCACCCGAATAGACTGGCCACTTCTCTCAATGCATCTCTCCACGTTTGCACCTTCTCTATGTTCTCTTTAAATCGTTCTTCATGTTCAATAAAGGCTTGAGCAAAGAATCCCGTTTGTTTCCGTACATTAGATGGATCCACATTGTAAAAAGTTGGCAGAACTGTCATTCCTTTCTCTTTCATACATTCAATGATCTTTGCAAGTTCCTCCAAACACCAAGTAGAAGTTGCAAAGTTTTTTGAGAGGATGACAATTGCAAACCTTGATTTTTCTATTGCTTTAAAGAGCTCTACTAATATAGATTTTCCTCTCTCAAGATTTTCATCATCTCTAAAGGTTACAACACCCTTCTTTTTCAAGGCCGTATGTAGTTGACCAATGAAACTGTTGCGGGTGTCCTCACCTCTAAAACTGAGAAAGACATCATTTGACCATAAAGCCTCTGAAGTTATTCTTCCTAGGTCTTCAACTGAGACTTCATGACTTAATTTATACCATACTTCACTCACAATGTCTTGGATAATTTTTGGCTCAGGGCTGCAATAAAGAGAGAGCAGTATGTGGTGAGTTTACATCGGCATTAAATTCATGTCATACCTAGTGCACAAAACTCTCACTTTTATAAGGTCTAAGAGAGGTCATGGTAGGCATTAAATAGGACCAAAAAAAAGAAAAGAAAAAAGAAAAGAAATCTAGCGTCCTACTATGTTGATTGAAAATTAATTGGCTCAACACAATTACACAAACTACAAATACTTATGCGGGTTAAGGTTCAAAACAAGGCTATATATAATGTATGAGAGGAGTGTTATTATTATTATTATTATTATTATTATTATTTTGATCTGAGAGGAGTGTTATTGGAATATTTAAAAGAAAGAAATATGTCAAACTGGATTACCTATCTTGTAAATGCCACCCTTTAAGACTGGCTACTTCTCTCATGGAAATTCTCCATGTTTGCACCTTCTTTATGCAGTCCCTAAAACATTCTTCATGATTTGCAAAGGCTGGAGCAAAAGTTCCCAATTGTTTCCGTACATTAGATGGATCGACATCATGAAAAATTGGTAGAACTGTTGTTCCTATATCTTTCATGCATCCAATGATTTTTGTAAGTTCATCCAAACACCATATAGAAGATGCATAGTTTCTTGAGAGAATGACAATTGCAAATCTTGATTCTTCTATTGCTTTTAAGAGATTTGATGAAATAGATTTTCCTGTCTCAAGTTTTTCCTTGTCTCTAAAGGTGACAATGCCCCTTCTTTCCAAAGCATCATATAGAGGGTTTGTAAAACTATTGAGTGTGTCCTTATCTTCAAAACTAAGAAAGACATCATATTTCCATTGTGGTGTTGAAGAAGAAAATGACGATGAAGATGAGGCTTTTTTAGTGCTCATGGAAGCCATTGGGAATATACTGGCAGATCTTGAACCCTGGTAAAGATAAAAAGAAATCAATTAAAATAGGAAAAAAAAAAAAAAATTATAGGAGAACAAATTGGTGTGGATTTTTCATTTCAATGATGCATCCATTTTGTTTTGCTAAACCTAAGAGAGGACCTTGAGGAGGCAGATCACTTTGTCGAGGTCGAGGTGATGAAGAGGTTCAAACAATTGGGCTTGAGGAAAAGGGGAAATAAAAGAGACAGATGGTATGTTGAACAGGAAATCTATGTTGGCATTGAAAAAATGAGAGAACTTCATACAACAGTGAATTTGTGGTTCTGTTCTCACGTAAAATAGATAACTGTGACAACTTTAACCGAAGTCTGTGGTTCTGTTCTCACGCAAAATCCAGAATTGGTTTCCGTTTGGATCGTGTAATTGAGCTTTCTTTGATTTCCTCGCGTTATGACCCTTTTTTTAAGGCTTTTAATGGTTTCATCACTAAAAATCTCTAAAAATTACTAAAATAAAAAACAAAATATCATCTTACTTTTAAACTTATACTAGCTGTTGATCCGTGTTTTCCACAGTTTTGTAAATAATTAAGTTTCGCCAAAGATTATGTGATGGGGCAACAATTTTCAAACATGTGAGAGACACATGCATGTGTGGGTTCTAATGTCGTGAGAGTTACATAACTTGACACGTTTTCAAATAGAGGAAATTGGAGACAGACATAGTCATGTGAGTGTGTGTGACCAGACAAAAATTCCAATTCATAATGTTTTTTCTATAATACAGAGGCTTTTAAAAGGAAGACAAAGTTTATTATAGCTTAAAGCTATAACTTCACTTAATATCTTTTTATTGAGTATTTTTTTATTGGGTGTGAATTTGACAAATTCATAATTTAATTATATTTTCCTTCTTATATCTTCCATGTATGCAAAATTTTAAGAAGATTAAAAATCAATAACTATCATCAATTATATTTTTTAATTTCAAATTTTTGTAGTTTACAATTATACATAAAAAATAAGTTTATAGATTAAATAGTAAATATAGGAGTAACATTCAATTTGCAGGAAATTTGACATGTGTGTTAAAAATATAAAGAACATGCAATTCATCAATTAAATTTTTTAAAAAAATTATAGCTATGTTAATTTTTTTAGTGGGATCTATAGTCTTAAGCTACAAAATTTTGGTACCCAAACTTTGTCTTTATAAGGAATGGTCCGCATAATTTTTGTAATGTAAGGAATTTTTCCCATAAAACTATTTCAATTTCTGACTTAAGTTCGTGAGGGTGAAATTTATAACTATCAGACATACGTTTTTATATACTCACAAACATATGTAGATTTATACGAGCTTATGGACAAGCACAACAAATACATTATAATGTATATGTGTGTGTCTGTATATATATATATATATATATATAAAAAAAATATACTTGAGGCCAACTTGTTTTAAAACATTGCCACTCATGTGAATATAAAGCAATATTTTAATGTTTAGAAACCCATAAAAATATAGTATATCTATTATATTGTATTTATTCACTAGAATTTTTTATAGCTAAATAAGTTTTATTATATTTTTTTCATATTCAAAATTCCAATTATAATTCTCGATTAAGATTTTTAATAAATCAATAAGCCTCAAGTACAATTTATATAAGTTTTTGTTAGACTCATAAAATGATTAAATTATTACAATTTTAAACCATATAACAACCATTTGTGCGTCTAAACCTTTTTTTAAAGAAAACAATATCATTTTTTTAAAAGTTTATTATATAATTATTTCTATATTATATTATTTATATATTTTATGAAAAAAAGTCACAACTTAAATACTTTTAAGTTAAACTCATAACACTTTTGAAAGGTAAACAATAGGTTTTGTATCTTTTTCCTCTTGAATTATACTTTTTACTTCTATATTTATTTATTTACCCGTATTTTATTTTATTTTATTTGCTTTTGAACCTTAAATTTTAATCCATATCATATACTATATATAAAAGTAGAAGCTAAGAGAAAGTTAAATCCTATAATTAAGTCTACTTGGCCACATAGGAAAAAAAGCCTACTTAAACTTTTGACACGACGGCATTTTAAAGTAAAAAAAACCCAATTTTTATCAAAAATAAAAAAGTCACAAAAACTCAATTGTTACACAGCTTGAGGAGTCAAGAATTATACTGTTATATATATATATATATATATATATAAATATATATAAAAGTAGAAATCTCATGTGGAAGAGTTTATGGTTATGCCATGTGGCGCTTTATTAGAATAGTTTTATATTTAGCCTTCTACATTAATTTCTCCCCACTGTATTCCAAACAATGGTATAATGTTTCAAATTAGTCAAACAACTAGTATACCCTTATTACTTTAAATGTTTTAGATAGATTCAATTGATAACTTTTCAATTTTCTCTTTTCTGCTTAAGAGATAAGTTCAATGTAGAATTGCAAGAGAAATATAGAGAGAAGGGGGGAGTGCTTATAATTAGACAATCAATTGAAATATAGACGCAACCTTGTTTTGGATTTTGGATTTTCTAAACAAGCATAACACTATCACTATCTTGGTATAACAAATTTTCACTAGAAATTATCTAGGGCATGCTTTGATTTTTTAAATAATTTTATTTTCTTAATCTGTTGATCACAATCATTTATATTATTATGTCTTTGTCAGAAATTAATTGATTTATCATGGCTTTGGATAGTCGTGAATATGTTAATCCCTTTGGGATGTCCTCAAATTTGGTTTGCAAAGTTGTAGTGGTTTATATACTTGTTTTTATCTTAATACACCTTTCTATCTTAATGCTTTTCTTAGAGTTTCATAAAATAAAATAATAAAAAAATCTTTTTCTAAGAGTGCAACAGCTGCTCCATTAGATGGGTTAAGCCATACCACGTCTCAAACTCACCCCAAACATCAATGATTAAAAGGATTGGGTGTACATTTAGATACATCTCTAAGTTTATTGGAGACATGAATGAGAGAAATATCGTCAAATGAAAACAAAATCAAAGATGAAGGTTCAAAATACAAAATTTTAAACCTAAATAGTAAAAAATAACTCAAACTTAAAGTGTCAAAATTGTACTTCAATCATTAATGTAACTAGTCTCTGAGCACGCACTATCTTCTATTTTTTTTTCTGAAGGTCACTATTTTTTATTCATCCTAATTTGAGGTTGGTGAGTTTCCAAATCACACAAATACCTAAGGGTGTGATGGGGAATAGCACAAAAAAAATTAGAACATTGTTGACTTTATGAGAAATTAAAAAAAAAAAAAAAAACGCACATCATAAATTATAACTATATATTAAGAGGATTCAGAAAGTTAGTTATAATTTCAAAAAATATGGTTAAAATTAAAAAATATGATTAGAATTGTAATTCAACAAAATTAAAAAACAAAAAACTACACTAGAAACTTTTTTTCCTAAAAATTAGCACACACTCTCTATTAAAATATATCCCACACGTTTGATACATTGTTTCCTAAAAACTAACACATACTAAACCCAAAAGTTTACTCATTTTCAAAATCCTAAATTTTAGTTTTTTTAAAATCCCTTCATGTGTAACCTCACTAACAATAAACAAATTCAAATTGAAAAATTACATTAAATTCCAAAAAAAAAAAAAAAATAGCCTCATCGCACGTGTGGAGCACGTGTGATGAGGCTAATAAATTATAAAAATTGTTTTCATCCAAACTCTCACCAGAGATAGCATGGATATTCTAAATTAAACCTGCTGGGATGTTGTGACCCAGTGCTCAAAGATAAAATTAGTTGCAGACTTACAAGGCATAAGCCAAGGAAATAAGAATGAAAAAGAAAAGCAAAGGAGAAAAGGACCCAAAAATAAAGAGGGATATGCACAACCTGCTAAGTTCGAACCACACATACATTCAAGCATTGTATAACATACATCAAAAGAAGTTACTGCAAAATTTTACCAATGGAAAAAAAAAAAAATAAATAAATAATAATACCACTTGCATTGTGCAGAAACATTATGTTTGATTTCGGGTATACAAATTCTAAATCTAATTATTTTACTATTTCTAACGTTAAACAATTAACTATCAAAATAATGATAATTACTTATTCCTGAAAATTACATAATCTTACACTAAGAGGAAATGGGGAAGAACAACATAATTGATCTACATTAACAGTATCATAGCCACAGCAATGAGAAAACATTCACATAAACCACAAATATCATTAGGAAATGAAAATGAAAATGGGATTGAAAGAATGAATGGTATTAATATTTTTATTACTAAAAAAACAAAAAGATCAAAAAATGACAGAACCTGAGATATGTAATAAGAGATACGAAGTTTGAGATGTAGAACTTTGTCGGTGCGATGTTCGATCAGAGCCACCAATGCCTCTTCTGGCTCTTCTCTACTAACACTCTTACCATTGCTAGAATCCAATTGACAAAATCTAACCTTGAGCGGACCAAAATATGTTCAGTGAAAAGCCTAACAATACAAAATCAAAGCATATATGAATAGATCGAAAGAATCAATTGCCTTAAAAAAAAAAAAAAAAAGAAAAAAAAAAAGCAGAATAAAGAATGCAAATCACACAAGAGAGGCAGTGAGAGATAGAGAGAGAGATGGAAAAGAGAGAGGCAGGGTTAGAGACAGAGAGAGGAGTGACAGTGAGAATTCACTCAAGTTTCTTTAAGGAACTTGAATCTTGGAGATCCAAGTTCCAAGAGGATTTTTTTATCCAAGTCAATTTTTGCCAAGTCTTAGAACTTGAGTCTTTCAATGAACTCGAGTATCTAATGATCCGTTTGAATTGATAGAGAGTACAGTAGAGTTGGCCGAAAATTAGCCTAATAACTCTACTTTACTCCCCTTGCTCCCCCCTCATCACCCTTCAATCCAAACCCCCCCTCATCACCCTTCAATCCAAACAGGCCATAAGACTCAGATGCTACTTAACTAATTAGTTTGCTTTTCAGCCACATAACAAAACATCTCCCAAGTGAGGGGTGGTAGGGAAATTGGGTTATTACTAGTATTATTTTGGCTGAATTTAACATTAAATCATTACAAAAGTATCCGCAATGTTTTTAATGATTTTTTAAGCATCAATCCTTTTGATCCTATATCCAGGAAAAACACTTCCCCTTGTCAACTAAAATGATGTTTCCATTTGATTTTTGTCAAAAGAATACAAATTATTATCTGATTCACAACTATTCCTGTCAGGAATAGTTGTGAATCTGATAATAATTTAACAACCACAGTTGGTATAAGAGGAGAAATTCAGACACTATAAAGCAAAAGTGAAACACAAAACTCAGTAAAAAAAATCTTTTATGTTCCTCCCCTTTCCCTCTGCTTTCTCATCATCCAAACAGAAATTGAAACACAAACTAAATATCAATTCTAAAAAACAAAATCAAAGCATTGCATATGTAAGAGAAGAGAGAGGACCTTGAGGATGCGGATCACGTTATCAAGGTCCAGAAGACGACTAGGCTTGAACGATTGGTGGTTTAAAAAAAACCTTTCCTTGTGCTCAGTAACGCTCAGTTTGAGAAGTAAAAAAAAAATAGACAATAATTGAAGAGGAAAACTATAAGCACATATATATAGAGAATTGCTTGGTATTCCAGGAGCACCCTCTCTCCTCTCACATGCTCAGTTTAAGAAGAAAATAGGTTGTATGTTTCCTCCCACTTGCATCTGGTGAGACCCACTCAGCTCAGAGTGGAAGGCAGCATGCGCCCGAAACAGGGAAAAGGAAAATTATTGTGATAGGAGGGATCATTACTCCAGACTATCTAAGAAATTTCCGAATATATAAAGTTGGAGACTTTTGTTGGAAGGATCTGTGATTGGAATTGCCTTTACTTGATTACTTGAGCGCGTTGCATGTGAGTGGTAATCAGCCAGAAGTTTGGTAGTGTTAAAAAGTTATATTGCTATTTCTAGCACTATCAAATATCAAGATGCGACGATATTGGTGGAGCCAAAACTTCTTTTTTTTTTTTTCACGGCTACAGTAATAGTATACAGGTACTTTTGACTTTGTACCGTAGCTCATATGTAAAAAAAAATATATATTATTAAATTATTGTGTTCACACTATTTTTTAATAAAAAAATCTCTTTATTTTTTAATGAATTTTTATATTATTTTACTCAAATAGCTTTTTTTTATTAGCAAAACGTAAATGATGAGTGATATTTTATTAAAAATATAGACCTATTGATGTTGGGTGAATTATAAAGTGAGAGAATAAAATAAATAAAGTAATTTTTTATAAAGTCATATTATTAAATTTATGGCTCTACAGGATAAAAAAGTTGTTTTGCTTTTTTAACAACTTTTTTACTTGCTAAAGTAGAAACTTCTTATTTGATTAGGATAAGTACTTGAGAATTTGATGACCTAATGGTCATCAAATTATTCAGCTGTTGAACAATTACAAAACTTTTACTAAGACCACTGGTCGATTTTTAAAGACCAAAAAATCGTGCCATAATTACTTCATCTATAACATCACATGAACTTTCTTTGTGTGAGTTGTGATGGCCCCCATGGGAAGAGAAAAGGAAGCCAAAATTACCATAACAATAATGATAATAACGAAGTTGACACCCCTTGTCGAGATTGTTCCCCAACTCAGCAAATACGTTCATCGTAGCTCCCACTACCAGGTCTCTAATTTCTATTTTTTGTATTGCTATTATCCCATTTTCTTTTTATTGCTTGGTTAATAAAGAGCTTTTAAATTTTTTTTATTGCCAAAATAATGCCAAATTAAAAATTTTGACAAGAGTCACAAGACCTTTTGAAATTTAAAAGCTTTAGTAGAAATAAAACAGGATGCATGAGATATAGGTTTAGTAAAATTATAAATAAAGATAAAAAATATTGTATGACAAAATGGTTAAGTGATATCACAGAAGATCTAAATTATAGAATAAGAGGTGGATGAAATATCTCAATGTTAAAAGATCAAAGATAAGTTAAAAAGTATCTAATATCATATTTATTATATTTGATAAACACTTTTTGTTATAATATACATGTATTAATTTATTTGGAAAATTATTAAGTACTCTCAGAGTACCATAAATGCGTATTCCCCCCCTCTCAAATGAATGATAGGTCCAACTATGAATTTAATTAGTGAGATCCACCATTTATGTGAAAAGGAGTACGCATTTATGGTACTTTGAGAGTACACAATAATTTTCCAATTTATAATATGATATGAAAGTGCACTAGTCTAATTATTAGATGTTAATTTAGACCCCAATTTTAATTACGAATTGATTCATTTTAAGTTTTTTTCCTTCTTTTTTTTCTTTTTTTTAAGAAGGTTGATTAATTTAAAGTTAATCACAATTAATGCAGAATTTATGTAATTAACTTATTAATCAACCGAAACAACAAACTAAAAAGTGAATAAACATAATTGAACAAAGCAATTAAGCAAAGGGCGCCAACAGTAAGTAAAGAGATGCAAACCAAAGATAAAACCAGATGTGTTATCAAAGAAGAAACCAGAGAACCTGGTAAAAGAATCTCTGCTACCTGACAAGCTAGTCGAATCGATCTACTAAGAGAATAAGTTGGAGTAAATGGATAATCAAAGAGACATTCTATGCCTAATCTACCTATTGCACTTAAACCCTCCAAGTTTCAACTACTAACGGACAACTCAGAGTCTTACCTCTTTAACTTTCTGGATCTCATAACACCAACTGGTTGCACTGCCTGAATTTGACTAAGGCTGAATGCTTCCTAATGATCCAAAGCACACTCAACACTTAGTAATTGTGTGGGTTATGCTTGGCTTAAGCTCCTTTCAAGGTATGGAAATTGGAAAGGGAAGATAGTACAAAAAAAACTAAGAGATTTGAGTAGCAAATTGTAGGCACATAATCACTAGCTCTCGAATGATGTTTCTATGGTTTTCTCTCAGAAACTCACCTTACAATTTCATGGGAAATGAGGATATATATAATGTAGGAATAAAGGATGAAGGTTTCATCTAGAGAATTAGCTAGCAGTGCAACTCGCTGGTTGGCCTACTCAAGAGTTACTCGCGAGTCACCACAACTGTAACTAACTTTCAAAATTCCTCACGTGCTCCTCATATGTCCACTCTCAAGTGCTGCAGTCTCGAGCTACTTGCGAGTCAGTCCAAAGTTCCTCTAAATGTGCAATTCTTGACCAACTTTGGACTAAACAATACATTAAACCTCACAAAAATACGAGAAAATAATTACATAAAATAAAAGAAAATTGACATGAAATAAAGCCAACAAAACATAACCAAAAAATCACAACTTAACATGATATATATTATGTAAAACAAAATTAATCATTATATATTATTTTGGACTCCCCAAAAATAAATTTATGGTTTTGCTAATGTTATTTATTGATTGATTTATGTTATGACCAAAATCTCTTAAAATTACATAAAATCAAGGTCACAACAATATATTTTGAAAAATTCTAGGACCACAACAAATCACACATCGTCTTTCACAGGCCTTATAGCTCAATTGATTGGCACTTCTTAGCGTGATAATAATATACAGGTTTCAAATCTCATTCCCATTGTAACTATCAAATTACACACACACACACACAGGGCTTGCCCTACCACTAGGGCAATTAGGTAGTAGTTTAAGGCCCCCAAATTTTAATTAATAAGTATATTTCTATACCTATTGGATTCAAGGCACACATGGTATAATTTTAAGTAATATTATACCACTCAATATTTTTTAATTGAATGCCAATTTTATCAAATCCACAGTTAGATTATATTGTCTTTGTGTATTCTACATACTTGAAAATTTTCAAGGTAATTAAAGATCAATAGTCATGTCTACAATCAATTGTTTAAATTCAAGTTTTTGTATTTTAAAATAATGCATAAAAGATGAGTTTATGGATTAAGTAGTAATTTACATCCGATTGGCATGAGAATTGGCACACATGTTAAGAACATATAGTACATGTAATCCAATAGTGAGATTTTCAAAATATAAATTCAATAGCAAGTTATTAGGTAGTATAACATTGCTCAGAGTTACACTAGATATACCGCTACACATTAAGTAAGGAGATATTTTATTTCCTAAATTTAAAAGTTATCGGCTTTAGTCCCTAATTAATTTTATTACCTAATGTGTGCAACAAAATTATGACAGTGAGTTTTTAATATGGCCATGTAATTTAACGGACTAGAAGCAATTTAAAAAAAAAAAATGAGGTTCAATTTATGACATTCGTTTTTAGTAATTTCACTCTTTATCATCAAACTAAGACACCAATCTTTTTTTTTTCCTTCTTTTTTTCTTTTTTTGTGTAAGTGAGAATTGAATCTCAGATCTCTTATTTTTTATTTTTAAGAAGGGTAAAAGGCAATCACTTTAAAGTTTAAACTTCCTCTAGAAAAAAAAAGTTTAAACTTTAAACTTTATGATATAAATTCTAAAATCATTTATGGAATAAAATTTAACCAAAATTATATTTGACCCTTAAATCAAAAACGAAATATTTGTATTTACTCTATTAATAACGCTTATGTGAAACAATGCATTAGTGCCTTATCTAGCTTTTAGCTAAAAAATGTTTTGCTGAAAATCTGCTAAAGTATACTTGTACGTTGTATCTTGAAAAAAAAAAAAATTGAAAATGTAAGAAAAGACAGGAAAAAGTGAGGTTTTAACAAACTGTACAAAAAAACTAAAAGATGAGCTTATAAGTTAATGCCAAACAGACACTTAAGGCCACGGGCCACCAATTGAGCTATACAGACAAATAAAAGCTCATTGTAATGACTATTTCTATAATGTCACATAAACTCTCTCACAGAGTTGTCATTACTCATTGGTACCATGCCAAGGCGATGCTTAAAGTCAGGCATTAAGATCAGGTGCAATACCCACCTAATGCAATTGCAATGAATGGTTGAGATTGAGAGTTGGAAAAAGTAACTTTCAATCTCAACCATTAAATAAAAAAATATTAAAAAGAAGTAAAAAGTTAGAGTTAAAAAGTTAAGAATCTAAAACTTTTTGTGAAGAAAATAGGATTAATTGCACAGTGCAATTGCATATTGCAATTGCGTAGGATTTCAATCCCAAAGTCAGAAAGAAGGACATGTCCAAACACCACAACCAAAGTGGTGTTTAAGGATGTACCTTAAACAACATTTTATGGATGTTATTGTACTACTTTGGGTGTTAATTTACTTATTTCTTGTTCTTACTTAATTTAAATTCTAGACATAAACATGTTTTATGTCTAAAAATAATAAAAAATATACCTAAATATAAATATTAATTAATTGTTGTACCCCCGCCACGTCGTACCTTTGTTTTTCAAAAATTTCCATACCCCTATACTTGTACCCGTATCATACTCATACCCATGTCTGTATCCGTGCAACATAGTCAAAGTACGTGAATGTTCAAATAGTGTGTAAAATACCAATGAACGTTTAGACCCTCAAATTTAAAATTACAAACACAAGCTTATAATCAAACAATTTATGTGCGAAATATGAATATAAGCTAAAACAAAATTGGTAAAACACTCTAAACCGAAATTAATCACAACCACAACAGTAATTAAAAGGTAAAGAGTAAGGGAAGAGAG
>JAOWBE010147128.1:0-16176 GCA_028566155.1 Quercus phellos
CAAAACCACAACAAACAAATGAATCATGAGAGAAGTCTTAAATCACTAAACTCATAATCACTTGTTGAATTACAAAAAAATCTAACCCTAACACAAACTCTTTAAAAACTTTGCAAGAAAAGAGTTCATGGCATGATAGATTTTCACAACTTGTCTTTCAAAACTCATTAAGGCGTCTTAGTGTGAAACAAAAATAAAGATTGCATACATAAAGAAACATGTGTAAATAGAAAGAAAAGAGACAACACATGGAGAGATAGGTAAAAAACAACATACATCATATATATATATATATATGAAAATAAATACAATATATGTCATAAATAAATTATCACAAGAACAGTGTACAAGAGGATAATATAACCAAAGAGAAAGAAAAGAAAAGTACGTAAAATTCTCACTACATCCCTTAAAAATCTAACACTCCTCCTAACAAAAAATTATGCTAACTCTCCCTCTAAATACAAGACTACTCTCATCATCCCAAAACTACTCCCCCTTTTTGTCACGAATGACAAAGGGTAAGTCACTGAGAGTTCGTCATCTTATCATCACTGGCAGAGTTAGCATCCTTATCCTCATCAACACCATCAACACCATCATCGCCATCCTCATCTGCCGAAGCCTTTAGAGAAAGAGAGGGAAAAGCGGCGAAACCACCGAGGCGAGCATATCATCGTGCAATAGGACTGACACGGGTGTTCACCTGACACAACTCATCACTGAGAGTGTCAAGGTGAGCATCCATGATGGCCTCAAGAGACACACCACCATCCGAGGAAGAAGGAGTAGAGGTGGAAGGATAGCAGGAGCTGCAAGATCAGTCGTCTTCGTCTGTGGCCACTTCGGTTGAAGCTGGGCCTCGCTCCGCCGAATAGAAGCTATGCTGATGGCACCCATAACGATGTAATAAGGAGAATCAAGAAAAGGGATAGAAAAATGGCAAAGGCTCCGCATGATAGCCAAAGGAAAAATGAGCTTATCACAAGTCGCTATATCCTGATAAACATCAATGATGGAAGTGATGAAGTGAGTGGAGAAGTTTATAGAAAGATCCTCTAAAAGAGATAACAAAAATCGAGCACAAGGCTCTGTGATAGAGTTATAGTTCGACAGTGGAGTAAGAACAAATGTCATTACCATATTAAGGAATCTCGAACCTTTTGCAAAGCCCGAGCATGGGGTGTTTTGACACTCACCCCATATGGAAGGTGTCTCACAGAAATAAGACAAAAGTTTTTCTTTGGCCACAATCCTCAAATGCTAACAACCGGGGTAATCAGGATGCGATACCCTCGAGACATGTAGTATCTCAGATATAAGATACAAAATGACTACAATGCATGTACCTCTGAATGTCATGGCAAACTAAGGTACAAAGGTATCAATATCATGTATATTAGGGTAAAACTCCTGTATAAACACAATAGGGCAACTCAAGGGTATCTCACAAAGAGATTCCCATCCCCGAGTCCGAACGACACTAGGTAGAGGAGTGTCGCAAAAGTCTGACGAAATGACATGGTGCTCCGGATGAATGCCACATTTCTGAAAGTTCTCAAGGCCATCCTACTAGGCCTCCCCATCACAAAACCGAACATGAAAAGGGGGTGTATCAGAAGAAGAAAACCTGGAACCAAGAGGGTTCCGAACTGGAGTTGATTTGCACTTGGGTGCCATGCGCAATCTATCCGAAAGAGAGAGAGAGAGAGAGAGAGGAAACACATCACAAATAGAACAAATAGAAAGAAAATAAAGGATACGTATGCATGAACATGTGATGTGTAAAATTGAAAATGCATCATGGGTAAAAATCCAATCTAAACCTACCAACACACATCAACAATAATCAAGCTCAAATCTAAATGCATAAAACATTGTTATAAAGCTAACAAAATGCAATTCATGATCATATATCATCAAATACACAAAGCCCAACCCAAAAATTTCAAGAAAAACTCAAAACCCCCAAAAATTTTGAAAAAAACCCAAAATCTAGGTCTAAAATGCATGAATGCAAGAAAAGGGAGAAGATTAGAACACTTACCAAGAGTTTTGGTCTTGATCTAGGCCGAAGAACACACGATTAGAAATTTTTGAGTGAGGGAGAAGTGTTTAGGGCGAGCAAGAGAAATTTTGTCAAGAGAGAGAAGAGAAAATGAAATCGGATTACACGTTCAGCCCTTAAATAGAAATCGCAGCTCGATGGATCGAAGTATCTGTCAAGCAATAATTCTCAATATAAATGAATCTATCGAGTTGTTGTCGAGGATCTGTCGACGACAAAAGTACCTCGATGGATCGAGAAGCTGTTGGGAATCTATCAGCCAAATAGAAATTTTCTTGATGGATCAAGAAGCTATCAAGAAAAATTCTAGAAATCTCGATGGATCAAAATTGTGCTAACTTTTGTTAAGAAAAGAAGAAAGAGGTGCTCGATAGATGCTAATCTATCGAGAAGCTGTCAAGCTTGAAGAAAAGGAGTTTTTCAAAGAGAGGAAAAACACAAAGATGAATGCAACAAGCAAGCTACTCAAACATAGATCCAATCAACATGTTCTTTGCGTTCCCTCTTTTTCATTCAATCTAATTTCTATTAACAAGTTGACCAAGTCCCTATCTTATTGTCTTGTTTTTCTTTCAAATTTTTGTTCCATACAGGACCTTTCCTGTTGGAAAACGATTGGAGTGGGCAAATTGCACAACAATCTTTACGCAAATTTGTTTCAAGAGTTTCTTCTATTTTGCAGTTAGTTTTTAGTTCCTTTGTTAATTTTGTTTCTAATATTCCTGTTGTTTCTAAGCCATATCTTTGGCATATTAGACTTGGGCATGTTTCTAACAATAAGCTCAATACTTTAAACAATGTACTTCCTGATGTAATTTAGTTTCATGGCAATAAAGATTATGTTCTTTGTCCCATTGCTAAACAGAAAAAGTTCCATTTTCCTTCCTTTAATCATATTTCTGAAAATACTTTTGATATTGTACATTGTGATGTCTGGGGTCCTTTTGCCAAATCTACTCAAGAAGGTTTCAAATATATCCTTACTATTGTTGATGATGCCACTAGATTAACTTGGGTTTATTTGATGAAATCTAAGTCAAATACTAAACCCTTGCTGGTTTCTTTTTACAATATGATATGTACTCAATTTCACTCCAAAATTAAAGTGTTTAGGACTGATAATGCTCCTGAATTTTTCTTAAAATATTTTTTTGCTACCATTGGGATTATCCATTAGCATTCCTGTGTAGCCACTCCATACCAAAATTCAGTTCTGGAGAGGAAACACCAACTCATTTTGAGCATGGCTAGAGATTTAAAATGTCAATCCAATGTACCTCTTCATCTTTGGGGTGAATGTGTTCTTACTGCTGTGCATATCATAAATAGGTTGCCTTCATCTATTTTGAACAATAAGTCACCTTTTGAAAAACAATATGGCCAAATTCCATCTTATGATCATCTCAAAGTCTTTGGTTGTCTTTGTTTTGCTTAAACCTTAGTCCACAATAGATCCAAGTTTGATCCTAGGTCTGTTCCTTGTGTTTTTCTTGGCTATCTTTTTGGTGTTAAAGGCTACAAGCTTCTTAATTTGTTTACCAAAAGAATTTTTATTTCAAGGGATGTGATTTTTCATGAAACCATATGCCCTTTCATCTCCATTCCTTTTTCATCTCCATCTCACTCAGATATCCCTTTACCTCATATATTTCCATCAGTGGCATCACCCCTTTAATCCTTTGAACTCTTTTCCACATTCTGATTCCATAGAAGATCCTAATTCTATTCAAAATCCCATCTCTACTACTGATACTTTACCTGTCCCTACTATTCCTATTCAGGATTCTGTTCCTATCACAACTCCAGTCCCTGGTCTTCCATCACCTCCTATTTTTGACTTTATCAATCCACCTAATTCTTCCCTTCCTTTCACTGATTCTTAACCACCTACTGCAGGTATTTCTATTCCTAGTGCAAATATTATTCCTAGTCCCACTATTGTTCCTAGTACAGATCTTGTTTTTGTTGCTAATAATCCACCTTTGAGAAGATCTCAAAGGACCTTTAAACCTCCTACTTATCTGCAATCCTATAAGTGTAGCTCAGCAACTTGTAATCAATCTGCTCACTTCATTCCATCCATCAAGTCAAGTTCGTCTTCCACCACATCAAGTATCAAATATCTTTTATCCAATTATCTCAATTCTTCTCACTTGTCACCATCATATGCCAATTTCTATTCTCTTATTTCTAATATCACTGAACCTAAGTCCTATTATGAGGCTATCAAGGATCCTAAGTGGCAGGAAGCAATGGATGTAGAAATTGCTACTTTAGAATTCAATAATAACTTAACTCTCACTCCTTTACCACCTCACAAAAAGGCAATGGGTTGTAAGTGGGTCTATAGGGTTAAATACAGATCAGATGGCAATGTTGAGAGATATAAGGCTCATCTGGTTGCTAAAGGTTCACCCAGCAAGAATGTCTTAACTATATTAAGACTTTTTCTCCTGTTGCTAAGATGACCATAGTAAAAATCTTGCTTGCTGTTTTTGTTGCCAGAGGTTGGCATTTGACTCAACTTGATGTCAATAATGCCTTCCTCCATGGTGATCTTCATAAGGATGTATATATGTAGCTTCCTTAGGGTTTTTCACTGCAAGAGGGGATTGGCTTGTAAGCTCAATATGTCATTGTATGGACTCAAACAAGCTTCTAGGCAATGGTACTCGAAATTTTCATCAACAATTCTGCAATAAGGCTTTAGGCAATCCAAGTCAGGCTATTCTTTGTTCCTCAAGAAGTCTCAAAATTCATTCATGGCATTATTAGTCTATGTTAATGATATTCTTATTGCAAGTAATGATGTCAAGGCGGTGAAAAGCTCATGGTGTTCCTAGACAAGAAATTTAAGCTTAAAGACCTTGGAAATTTAAAATATTTTCTTGGTCTTGAAGTAGCTAGATCAGAAAAAAGGATCACTCTGTGTCAAAAAAAATATGCAATTGAGATACTAAAAGATGCAGGGATGACAGCTTGTAAGCCTTGCAAAGTTCCAATGGAACAAAATCTGAAGCTAAGCAAATATCATGGACAGTTGTCACCTAATCTTGGAATCTATAGGAGGTTGGTTGGTAGGCTATTGTATCTCACTATCACCAGACCAAATTTAGCATACTCAGTGCATAAGCTTAGCCAATTTATGTCTAAGCCTAGACATAAATTGGCTAGTAATTTATCAAGGGATGTCCTGGTTAAGGAATTTTATTGTCTTCAATATCAGATTTTCATTTAAAGGCTTATACAGATGTTGAATAGGCAGCATGTGTTGATAGTAGAAGATCAACAACTAGTTACTGTGTTTTTCTAGAAGAATCTTTGGTTTCTTGGAAGTCTAAAAAGTAGTCCATAGTCTCCAGATCTTCTACAGAGGCAGAATACATGGCTATGGCTGTGACAGTTTGTGAAAAAACCTAGCTGCTAGCATTGTTGAAGGATCTTGAGGTTTATCGTCCATAACCAGTAATGCTTTTCTGTGACAATCAAGCAACAATATAAATAGGGGAGAATCCAGTATTTCACGAAAGGACTAAACACATTGTAATTGACTGTCACTTGGTTAGGGACAAGATGCAAGATAGAGTGATTAAGTTGTTTTACACTCCTACTCATGCTCAATTGGCAAATTTACTCACAAAGGCGCTTAATGCTCAATAGTTAGCTTATTTGCTTTTCAAGATGAGAATCATCAATATCCATGGTTCTGGTGCTCATCTTGAGTGGGGACGTAAAGATGTTAAATGCAAAGATGCTAAATCCAAATATGCTAGAAGTCAAAAGAAGAAGGAAAAGAAGTTAGTGTAGTGAAGTGAAGTGCATTAGTGTGGTGAAGTGCATAAACTGCTGCATAAACGACATGAGGAGCTACTTAAACTGCCAAGACCTGTTGTGTATTGATTGTACTACATGTAGCTTATAGAAGATTAGTTATTTATGTTCACACATGATTAATACACATGCCAAACTAATTCCCTCATAATTTGGAAGTTATTTTTCCTTTTCTGTTGCTTTATATATAAGACCTCTTGTACAGTTTTTCATTCATTGAGTAATAACAAAAATCATTCCATAAACTTCTCTCTTATTTCTCTCTAAGCTTTCAAGCTTTTCTTTCTTTGTTAGCTTTCGAGCTTTTCTTTCTTTGTTCTCTGTGTTCAACTTCTCTCTTATTTCTCTCTAAGCTTTCAAGCTTTTCTTTCTTTGTTAGCTTTCGAGCTTTTCTTTCGTTGTTCTCTGTGTTCAACTCTTACCGTTTAATGATTTACTTAAGCATGTCGTATTCTCACTTGATCCGACTTTAGCATCTTGCTCAAACAAACTTCTTCAGCTTACAAATCTAAGCAATCTTCAAACCAAAATTAACCAAGTTCTACATTAAATAAAATACATCAAAAAACTTGAATTTTTTTACAAGCAAATCTCATGAAATGGGCCTAACGAGTATCAAGGTTAGGTCGTCTAGGAGATAGACGAACTTAACTACGTCCAAGATAGAGACAAGAGCAAGGGCAAGACCCCGTCAATATGTATGAAGACAGGTCTGCGTACATTGAAAGTGCAAATAAATGTCATTAGGGCAGCTAACTAGCAATGACTACACCAAAATAGTTACAAAAACAATAATGGCACAATAGTCATCTGTTACACCTTAAATGGAATCATCATTGTCAACTAATGCCACATTCCTCTCAAGAGAAAAATGCTTAAAACAGCATTAACAGACATAATTGCACCAACCTAAAGCAAACTACAAAAAGGGAAATAGAACTGAGGTAAGGACACATGAAACATTGGGAGAGAATTGTGAGAAACTCCTTTTGAGAACTTATAATCTGACTTTAGCATCGGAGTATTTTCAGCTGGCCTCATGCCAGCAAAACCATCCCTTGCCTTTCTTTTCTTAATATTAGGTACCGAAGATCGTCCATAAACGTTGACAAGGAGCATACTGATAAGGTCAAGTTTCAGCTTCATCAATTTGGCATCGTCTGTGGGGAACAGAAGAATTAATCCTTTCTCAAACCATCGTGCTCCTACCGATAAAGCTCCTATCACTTGATGGATTCTACACCGGCATCCACTCCAGATCCTGCAGTGATGGCTCAACAGATCCAAGCTCTAACAGCGAATGTACAAAAGCTTATGAAGTAGAATGAAGAGTTGAAATGCGGAGCTCGCCCAGAGGGCAACAATGCCTCGCATCATCAACGCAGTCGTAGTCGACATGACGAGGAGGCCAACAGCCCTGAAAACATTAAGGGAAAACATGCAATCGAATACACAGGATTGTTTATGCATGACGATGATCACATGATGAAAAGCTTAAGAAAGGAACTTGACGAAGTGAAGAATGCCATGAAAGGGAAGACGGCAATGAATCTTGATGGCATGCTCAAATGAACATATTCACCCTTCACAGCTAGCGTTTTGGAGTGCCCTTTGCCTCCGAAGTTTCGCTTGCCACAGTTGGAGTTTTATGATGGCACAAAGGACCCTCTTAACCATATAGGGGCCTTTAAGACTATCCTAAAACTTCAACAGACACCTAATGAAGTTATCTACATATCTTTCCCTACCACACTTAGAAGAGCTGCTAGAGTTTGGTTTAGTAAGTTACCAGCATCTTCCATAGCAAATTTTGAACAGCTTAGCAACTCATTTGTTCACCATTTCATTAGAGGACAGTGTCATAAGAGGCCAACCTCTTACTTACTGACAGTGAGGCAACAGGAAAGGGAAAGCCTAAGAGATTATGTAAAGTGTTTCAATAAGGCTGTGTTGGAGGTTGACGAAGCTGACGACCAGGTGATAATGACGACCTTCCAAGTTGTGCCTAACAACCCTAACCTTATTTTTTCGTTGGGAAAGACACCTCCAACCTCCATAACGAATCTCCTATTCAAAGCCCAGAAGTATATGAATGAAGAAGACGCCCTAACAACAAAGGGGTTGACAAGAAAACGGAAGAAATAAGAGCCTGGTGATTCTCATGGTAAGAAGAAGGATAGTATGGATTTGTATTTAGAGTCTAAAACCAGTAAAAGCAGTTCTGACATTTCAAAGAAGAAGATGAATTTCACCCCATTAGTAATGCCTACATACAAAATCCTAATGCAGATTAAAGATAAGCTAGGACTAAAATGGCCTAAGCCATTGAGCATGTCCTCTAGAAAATGTGACCCGAAGAAGTACTGTCATTTTCATAAGGATCACAGCCATTACACTGATGAATGCCGCGATCTGAAAGAACAGATAGAAGAACTAATCCAATGGGGAAAGCTATAGAAGTTCATCAAGAGGGACAATCACCCCTAAGCCAGGGTTGAGGACAAAGCCCATGACAATCAAGGATGATGGACGAGATCACCCAAAGCAAGCCATAGGTGAGATACGGACAATAATAGGGGGACCTATCTCTGGGGGGTCGTATAGGTCTTTGAATAAGACTTATTATAGGCAGATCAACAGTGTTCACATAAAGCATCCACCCCCAAAGTACCAATGATCAAAGAGTGACGACATTACATTCTCTGAACAAGATGCCAATGGGATTAAGCAACCTCATGATGATCCACTCGTCATTGTATTGGAAATTGAAGGTTTCAACACAAGAAGAGTGTTAGTTGATAACGGGAGCTCTATGGATATAATGTACATGACGGCCTACCAACAATTGAGGTTGGATCCGAAAAGGCTTAGACCTTTCAAGTCCCCCTTGGTTAGCTTTAATGGAGATCGAATTTATCCGAAAGGCATCATTACATTGTCAGTCACAACTGGTACACATCCAGCTTGAGTAACAAAACAGGTTAATTTTTTAATCGTTGATTGCCCATCGTCCTATAATGTCATCCTGGGATGACCTACACTAAATCAGCTCAAAGCTATAACTTCAACTTACCGTCTAAAGGTGAAGTTTCCTACCCTAAATGGGATAGGGTAGATATGCGGGGATCAGCTTTTAGCCAGAGAATGTTACCAAACGGTGCTAGCTACAAGAGAAAACCATGTGTGGGTGGTGGAAGAAGAACCAAGAAAGCCAACCCAAGAGTTGGAAGAGGTGAGTCTAGTAAAAGGGGACGCTACCAAAGTAACAAAGGTGGAACCAGGACTTGACTCAAAACTGAAGGGCAAGATTATGGTGTTCCTAAAACAAAATCTGGATGTCTTTGCCTGGACTCATAAAGACATGCTAGGGATAGACAATAAAGTGATAGAGCATAAGTTGAACGTAGATCCCACCAGAAAGCTCGTCCAACAAAAGCGACGACTTTTTGCTCCTGAGAGAAACAAAGTTGTTATGGAAGAGGTAGAAAAGCTTTTAATTGCCAAATTCATTAGAGAAGTCTATTACCCCGAATGGTTGGCCAATGTTGTCATGGTGTAAAAATCCAACGAGAAATGGCACATGTGTGTATACTTTACAGATCTCAACCGTACCAGCCCAAAGGACAACTTTCCGCTTCCCAGGATCGATCAGTTGGTAAATTCAATAACCGGCCAAGAGCTGTTGACATTCATGGATGCATTCTTAGGCTATAACCAAATCCGCATGAACGAAGAGGACTAGGAGAAGATAGCATTTGTCACTAGTCAGGGGCTATACTACTACAAGGTCATGCCATTTGGTCTGAAGAATGCAAGGGCTACTTATCAGAGATTAGTAAATCAGATGTTTAGCAGGCAGATCGGAAGGAATATAGAGATTTATGTAGACGACATGCTTGTAAAAAGCAGGACAGCAGAGCTGCACCTGGACAACCTCAAAGAAACTTTCAACACATTAAGGAAGTATCAAATGAGGTTGAACCCAGCGAAGTGTGTGTTTGGAGTTTTGTCGGGCAAGTTTTTAGGGTTCATGGTCTCATAGCGAGGTATAAAGGCTAACCCTGAGAAAGTTAAGGCCATACTAGATATGATCTCCCTAAGGAGTGTGAAAGAAGTTCAAAGATTGACGGGGTGCATAGCAGCCTTGAACAAATTTGTATCCAAAGCAACTGATAAATGCCTTTCATTCTTTAAAACATTAAAGCGAGCTTTCCAATGGACATACGAGTGCGAGGAAGCTTTCCAAGCACTTAAGGATTACCTATCCAAACCACCACTACTGAGCCCGTCCGTTGAAGGAGAAGATTTGTTCCTGTATTTAGCTATTTCTTAGACGACTGTAATCTTGGCACTGATCCGTGATGAGCTTCAAATTTAGAAACCAGTTTACTACACGAGCCAGGCCTTCCAAGGTGTATAAGCAAAGTACCCAAGGATAGAAAAATTAGCCTTCACTTTGATCATTGTATCACGAAAACTCCATCTCTACTTCCAGGCACATACGATACTAGTCATGACGGACCAGCCTCCGTGAAAGGCAATAGGTAGGCCTAACGCAACAAGGTGAATGGTCCAATGGGTGGTGAAGTTAAGCCAGTTTGATGTCAACTATAGACCAAGAACAGCAATCAAAGCCCAGGCACTAGCAGACTTTGTCGCTAAATTTACTGTGGCTGATTAGGATCCAGAATCAGATTACTGAACGGTGTATACAGACGAATCATCAGCATTAGGCATAGGCAGAGTAGGAGTGATTCTCGTCCCCAGAAAAGGACGTCCTTAGATATGGAGTTCAGCTTCTGTTCCTAGCAACGAATAATGAAGCAAAGTATAAAGTAGTCCTAACAGGCCTGAAGATTGCAAAAGCCTTGGGATTTAGAAACCTGAAGTTGAACTCAGATTCAAAACTCGTGACTAGGCAGATGAACAATGAATACGAAGCCAAGGAGGATAGGATGAAAAGGTACTTAGCATTGACTAATCAGTTAATTTCTAACTTTGATGATGTCAAGATTACTCAAGTACCCCGAGAGGAAAATTTTGAAGCAGACAAGGTTGCTAGACTGGCGTTGTCAGAGACCAGTAAGCAACAACTTGGATTGCACATGGAGGTGCAGTATCTTCCAAGCATTGAAAGGATTGACATGAATTATGTACGGTCAGAAGAAAGCCGAATGGATCAATAATCACTTACATCAAAAGTGGTAATCTCCCTGCAGATTCTACAGAAGCCAGAAAAGTCAAGGTTAGGTCATCCAGATTTACAATTTTGAATGATGAGCTTTACAAGAGGGGATTCTCTCAACCCTACTTGAAGTGCCTCGATTTGAAGGATGCTAAATATATTATAAGGGAGATCCACGAAGGAGTGTGTGGCAATCATTCTAGACCATGTTCACTCATCGGACAGGTCGTTGGTGCAAGATATTTCTGGCTAACTATGCAAAAGGATACAGCTCATGTCATTCAGAAGTGCAACAAGTGCCAACAATTTGGGAACGTGCAACGTGTCCCAGCGGAACACTTAACGAGCATAACTTCACCTTTGCCATTCTCTATATGGGGAATTAACATCATGGGCCCCCTACCCCCTAGTAAGAAGCAGGTGAAAATCCTAGTCGTCGCTATTGACTATTTACAAAATGGCTGGAAGCAGAACCTTTGGTAGTCAAAACAGAAGCCAAGATACAGCACTTTATGTGGAAGAATATAGTTTGTCGATTTGGGATTCCACAAATCATCATCTTCGACAATGGACGACAGTTTGATAGTCGCAAGTTTAAGGATTTCTACAAGGAGCTGGGGATAAGGAACCACTATTCTTCACCTAGTCACCCACAGGCCAATGGCCAAACAGAAGTCATAAATCAGACTTTGCTTAAGTTGATCAAAACCCGACTTGAGGAGGCAAGAGGGGCATGGCCTGATGAGCTCCTAGGAGTGCTGTGGGCTTACAGAAAGAAGGTAAGGACCCCAATAGGTGAAACACCCTTCAAGATGGCATTCGGGACCAAGGTAGTAATTCCTGTAGAAGTTGTAGTGTCAAGCATCAGAAGGGCATGGTATGTCGAGCAAAGCAACGACGAGAGCCTCAAGCTAGCTTTGGATTGTTTACCTAAGGTCAAGGACGATGCAGCCCAGAATGGCCTTGTATTAGGAAAGGATGACTAGGTATTATAACCAGAGGGTCAAGCTGAAGCATTTTAATCCTGGGGATATGATTCTGCGGAAAGTCTCACGGGCTACCAAAGATCGAAATGAAGGGAAACTGGGCCCCAACTGGGAAGGCCCATAAAAGGTCATCTATTATTTAAGGAGGGGAAGCTACTACTTTGAGGACACGAACAGGAAGCCTTTGCCTCATCCTTGGAATGCAGAGCACCTTAAAAAGTATTATCAGTGAGGAAGCAAGTTCTTAGCCATAATAAGTTCCAAGGTTTGGAACATCTCATTTATTCATCCAGAGATAAGCGGGACATCAATTTCGTTGTTTTATGCATTCATTTTTTTGTACTTAATTTTCAGCACTTTTTGTGTTTCCATGAATTAATACCCTTGTAACCCCTCTTTATAAGCAAGGATGAATAAAATAGACAAAACATATACTGAAGTTATTTCTTCCAATGACAAACATTCCAAGGATAAAAATCTCATCAATATAAATGACGAGGTAAAAATCCAATTCCAATGATGAAAATGTTAAGTTTAAATCACACGGATAAAAATCTCGTCAGTATGAATGACGAGGTCAAAATCCAAGATAAGTGATAAAAACGCTAATTTTAAATCACAAGGATAAAAACCTCGTCAATATGAATGATAAGGTCCAAGTCCAATATAAGTGATAAAAACATTAAGTTTAAATCACAAGGATAAAAATCTCGTCAATGTGAATGACGATGTCAAAATCCAAGATAAGTGATAAAAACGTTAAGTTTAAATCACAAGGAGAAAAACTTCGTCAATATGAATGATGAGGTCCAAGTCTAATATAAGTGATAAAAAAGTTAAGTTTAAATCACGAGGATAAAAATCTCGTCAATATGAATGACGAGAGGCTAAGTCCAAATCCAAGATAAGCAATAAAAATGCTAAGTCCAAATCACTTACGAGAGGCCTCAAAACCTTGTCAACAAAAGTTAACAAAGACAAAATCACAAGGACAAAAGATTCGACAACAAAATTATAGCATAGAACAACCAAGTTCTAGCATGAACAAAGCAAGGAATTGTTCAAGATAAAAGCCTCAAAACAAGGAGGCAACCATTGTTTGTAAGAGGGCCCCAAAAACAAAGGGGGAACCCATCATTCTCAAAAACAAAGTAAAAACAAAAACAAAAAACAAAACAAAAAAGGAGGAAATCATAAGGTAGGAACGGCAAACTCGTCAGTGTCTTTCTCAACAACCTTTTCTTTCTCCATGGCACCAAGCTCAACCTCTTCTTACTCCTTCACTTCATCTTCAAGAATCTCCGTATCAATCTTCTCAAAATCCGGGTCAGAAAAGTCTACAGCCAAACTGTGGTGATTCATCATCTACCAGCGTAGGAGCTCAAAACCCTTAAAATATTACATGAACTGGAGATCTAAGAATTCCTTTGATTGCTTGAATTTTTGGATGACCTTATCCCTCTCATTGTCAGTCTTTAGAAGGGCAGCTTGAATTTCCTTGTCCTTCTAAGCAACAAGAGCCTTCTCCACATGCAAGGCTTTAATGAGCTCCTTTATTTTCCGATTTGCATCATTCCTCTTGTTCATTGCAATAATCAAATCTTTCTTCAACTGAGAGAATTCAACTTCAAAGGATTCTGCTTTCAATGTAGCCATCACGACCTTCTCCTCCACGTTTAAATAATCAGTCATGATGTGCAATGACTCCCTAAGGACCTAATCGAAACAAGTAGATAAAAGGGAAAATTATGCACACCCACAAGTACAGGTAAACTTAAAAAGAAACACAAGAGGAACAAAATTACATACCTACACCAATTTATGGATGTGTCGACTAACGAGTTCATGGGAAGGGATGGACGACAAGCCCTTTAGTTCATCATTGGTGATGACATTTTGTGCACGGCCTAGAGCAATAACAGGGTCGTCCCATACACTCATCCCCCCTTTACTCTTACCTTTTGCACGAGTAAGTGGAGGGGTAACAACCGCCACTTCTAGAAATGGAGTTGGAGAAGGAAGGGCAATATGGATAGGTGGAAGAACATTGGTATCAACCTTCTCATCACTTAGCTTTCTCTTCTTCGAGTCAGAAGTCAAGTTGGCTAGAGATTCGTTTTTCAAGTTTTTAATACCGGAATACTTGTCTTTGCTGTATCTGGTGGCCATTTCTGCTAAAAGAAAAGAGGGAAGAGAAAGAGAGAGAAGCAACTCCCAATCAAAAAGGAAAATGACAAGGAGGGATAGACAAGCTTACTTTTCTCTTCTCGTCATATTTTCTCCAAGATGTACTTCGAAGGTTCAGGACCTAAGCAGCAGTCGAACAAATGACAAGGATCAATAAAATCGTCAAAGTCCTCCACTTCATGAGTGTAGGCAAGGGCAGCACGAACTCGATGGCGATGTTTGTCTTCCAGATCAGGACGATCAAGTGCTGTGAAGAATCAGAAAAAGAAATTCGTTAGACAAGTAATCTAGATGTTGGAAAGAGACAAAAGAGGATGATGAAAATACGCACCAAGTGCCGAGACATCCCATTTTCGTAGTAATCTGGAGACTTCCCCCCAAAACTCATCAGATAGGGTTTCCCAACCCTTCCCAGAAACAAAGAAGTATCATGATTTCCAATCACAAAAGGAAGAAGGAAAACCTCTAACCACCCTAGATTTCCTATCCGAAGGTAAAAATTTGAAATAACCATAATGGGTAGAAGCTTTCAAATGGTACAAAAACAAGAATTCATTCAAAGTTAAAATTTCCCCATCGCAAGTAGACATCCAAATGGACATATAACTAATGATCATCCTCTAGGCATTAGGGACGAGTTGACCAAGGGCAATTTGAAACTCATTCAACAGTTGCAAAATAAATGGATGGACAGGAAAATGAAGGCCACACAGCAAGTTAGCCTCGTAAAAGCATACCTCCCCATGGGCAAAATTGCAAGCTTTCTCACTCGGGCGAGGTAATCTAATGGAGGTACCTTTAGGAAATTGAAACATTTTCCTAAAACCCTTTAGGTGACTCTCTTTTAAGGAACAAAACTCAGATAGAGCATGCAAGGGATGTGAAGATGAGGACAAAGGCAACTGTGAAACCGCAGTGTCAATTATCTTACTCAAAGTTTCTGCACTAGAAGACAATCCTGTCTCCAATTCATTAGACCTAACATCGTCTGCCCTATACTCAATGCTATCCATCTCAAAATGGTATTTTATCAAAGATTGTCGAATCAAGGGATAGAGAAAGAGCAAAACGGGCTTAAAAGCAGAAGAACGAGGCACAAATAAACCCGCTTAAGGATGACAACCAGCAGAGTACTCTAAGAAAACCCCTAACCTAGCAAAGAAGAATGAAATCAAGGGGCACTCTTGGCTATCGAATTCAAAACCAACCATCAAAACATATGGAAAAGAGGCCTTACCAGGAAAAATTGAAGTATGAAGATTCCTCAGCACACCAAAGTCCAAAACAAATAGGGCGGAAGAAGAAGAACGGTTTTTTCTAAAAAGGAAAAATGGAATTAAGGCACGAAAAAATCTAGGAAATTACACACACACCACGAATAAAAGATTTACATGTGTTCGTTTCTTGGAGGCCAGTTGTTCTGCAGTTAAGACGAGAACCGAAATTTCGAGAACCGAGAAGATACAAATCGTCACGTCTAATTACATTCCTGAGATTGTCCAGGTTCATGACGACCACGGAATGAAGGGGCAACTGACGAGTATCAAGGTTAGGTTATCTAGGAGATAGACGAACTTAACTACGTCCAAGACAGAGACGAGCACAGGGGCAAGACCCCCGAAGACAGGTTTGCGTACATTGAAAGCACAAATAAATGCCATCAGGGCAGCTGACAAGCAATGACTATGCCAGAACAGTTATAAAAACAATAATGGCACAACGGTCATTCGTTACACCTAAAATGGAATCATCATTGTCAATTAATGCCACGTTCCTCTCAGGAGAAAAACGCTCAGAATAGTATTAACAGACATAACTGCACCAACTTGAAGCAAACTATAGGAAGGGTAAGAACTGAGGTAAGGACACATGAAACATTGGGAGAGAATTGTGAGAAACTCCTTTGAGAACTTATAATA
>JAOWBE010147171.1:0-16163 GCA_028566155.1 Quercus phellos
AGGAGGGAAGAATATTCTAAAAATATTCTTTTTATTCCATTCCATTCCATTCCCTCCCCTCCTCCCAAACAGAGCCTCAAGAGTGTGCCATTATAGGAATAAATTAAGCACACATTATCCTCACAGTATGGCAATCGAAGCTGAAGTTTAAATTTGGTAAGTCACCACCCAGATATGTAAGCACGCTGACATTTTTTGTTTTTAATTCGCAAAGAGGACATAATTTCCTACTTCACTTAGCCAAACACTAATTTTTTTTTCAATTTCCCTGTATCTTATATTAATTATTTACTAGGTAAACTTCATTGATTAGGTTATCTTATTTTGTTATCTGAATGAATGGTATGTGCAATGCAATGAAATTTCATCTCTTGATAACAGGAAGAACTTTAAATATCATTCAATTTATGTCCTAATTTCGATGGAAATAAGAAAAAAATCATTAAAAAAAATCTAAATCTACAAAAAGAAAAAAAAAAATGAATTAAAGAAATGTTTCTTGTAGCACCATCTCCTAAACCTAGCCCTGATTTGGGTGATGTGAAGATGGAGATAGCAGCCGCTCTTTTGGGAGATGCTGAGGAGAGAGAGCCCAGTATCTCAAAGAGAGTTCCCCAAAAGTCAAGCATGGATTCTAATTTGCATAAGGCTGTAAAGAGTAAAAATATTGATTTCATCAAAGCTCAAGATACGGAACAGTCTGCTCTCTCCGACAAAACCCCCGAATTAAATACAATCCTTCATCTTGCTGCTGCGAGCTCAGACAATGATCATCAATTTGTACAAGCGACCCTGGAGATCCAACTGTGCCAAAAATTTGTCACGGAAAAGTACTCCAATGGGCCAATGGCGGCTCCACATGTAGTTCAGGGTGGTCCTCCTAGGACCACCCTGACTTGGCAAAATAATTAATTATTATATATAAATTTTAAAAATTTATAATTTTATTATTCTTAAAAAATATTTGTGACCACCCTAAAATTTTTTAGGCCCAACATAATTAATTTTTGGACAAAATTTGGCAAAAAACTTGATTATAGACTAAAACTAAAACTCTACTCTATTTTTTTTATTCGATGCGAATTGAGAAAAATTCACCATTGGATTATATTATTTTTCTTATATCCTCCATACTTGCAAAATTTCAGGAAAATCAAAAATTAATAATTATGTCATCAATCAAATCTTTAAATTTTGATTTTTTATAGTTGTGGGGTCAAAGAGCTTAGCAGCCCCGGCCCACTTCATACAAGGCCCAAGGCCCATGCCGAGGAGGAAGAAACACCCAAGGATGAACAAAGAGAGTCCCAGTCGCCAAGAGACATCATCGAGGACAATCCTGTCCTCGGCAAACCGAAATCATGGGAAAGAAGAGCAGCATGCCCTTAAAGACAACCTCCTCAGGCGTCCCAAGCAAAGAGGACTAACACAGTGGGCCAATCATGAGAGCATGGCGGAGGAGCAATTCCAGGAGAAGTTGTCACCTTCGTATTAAATGCCCACAGCTAACGATCTGGCCACATTAATGAAGAAATGACCCCTGAACAGTATCACCTTAATTGCTGCAACTCACAAAAAGTTGGAGAAGGCAGCAGATGGGACAAGCACTTAAGTAGCATCCTGCATGATCAACAAATGGAGGGCTAAGATCAATGGGAAGGAGGTATATAACGTGGGAAACCCTCTAGGAAGTGGGAGGAAGAAAAAAAGAGATTAAAGAAAGACGGTTGCTATTTTTACCACCTTGGACAGCTTCTGTAACTAAGCACTGAAGAACCAAGAAAAAGAACCAGTCCTCGGATCAAGCCCGAGGATAAACTTTCACACTTCCCCCCCACGTGTTTGATTATTCAATCTACTTACGATCATGTCCGATTGTTGCAACCCTCACTAAGGCCCAGTTCTTGAGCCCATTCTCTACAAAATTTATTGTATTGGGCCCATTAAGTTTGAGTTTATTCACGTAACAGTAGAAGTATTCAAACTCAGCCCCTACAATAGTCTAAAATTACATAAAAAATTAAGTTTATAGATCAAATAATAAATAACATCTGATTAACATAAAATTTGACATGTATCTTAAGAACATAAAGAACACGCAATTAACGGTTAAATTTTCAAAATATATAGCCACATTAATTTGTATAGTGAGAGTTGTAATCTTAGGCTACAACTAAGTTTGTAGCCAAACGTTATCTTTAAATTTTGGCCCCTTTAACAATTCACTAGGTCCTTACAAACAAAAAGAAAAATCCCAATAAATTTTTTATCTAACTAAATTTTTTAAAAAGATATAATTACAACATTAATAATGAGACTATCATGCAAAGATTTCAAAAAAAGAAAATTCCTATAAGAAAATTGTCAAACTGTACATGCGTGTGTGTGTTATGGTCAATATATGAAGTTCTTTTTTTATTAAATTTTGGTCAATAATGACCACCTTGAAAAATATTTCTAGAGTCGCCACTGACAATGACAACCTTCCTTTTCATGTAGCCGTAAGTGCTAGGAATATGCAAATAGTGGAACTTTTAGTCAAGTTGTCTAATGAGAAGTTGAAAGATCACTGCGATTGTGTACCACTAGTGGAGAAAAATATGGAGGAGAATACACCTTTGCACCTAGCCTTGATAATAATTAAAAAAAAAAATTCCTCAGTGGGTCGTAATTCGGCTTTGAAAGCCAAGTACAATAAGGTGGCCAAGTTCTTGGTTGAGAAATGTCTAGAAGTGTCCTATTATCCAAAGAAGGAACGCGAGTCTCCTCTCTATTTGGCGGCAGAATGAGGAGATGAGAAACTCGTGAAGCTAATGATAATTGTTAACTACAAATCGCCTGCCATATAGCAAATCAATTGTTCACGCTGCCATTTATTATCTCATGACAATTGCCAACCTGCCATATGGAAAATCAATTGTTCATACTGCCATTTATGGTTCTTTTACTGCAAGAAAAAAAAAAAAAAAAAGGTGATTTTCAATTTCAGGTGTCTCAATAGTCGATACACTTACTTCTTTTTTCTTTTCCCCTTCAATCTATCTCATACAAGTAAACATTGATTAGGTTAGCTGGGTGTGAACATTTACAGTTGCTGTACAAAGAGGAAAAAAGGTAATTTATCAATTTTAGGTTTGTCAATACATACTTCCTTTTTTTTTCACCTTCAATGTGTCTCAGGCATATACAGGTAAAATTATATATATATATATATACTATATATCATATCATATACTATATATAATAGTAGAAGCCTTTTCCTGCAATGAAGAAGGTGTTGTCATGTAGAAAAAAAGGCCATCTAAAATTTTGACACGTTCACAATTAAAAAGCGACAAATTATACTGTTTCACAACTTAACACACCGTTCCATAGCCTCTCACTCTCTCAGTATAAAAAGAAAAATAACCGGTTAAAATACAACTAAAAGGCTTCCAATACTCCCAAAAAAAAAAAAAAATGCAGATACAGAGAGATAAGGAGAGTTCCAACACTCCCAAAAAAAAAAAAAAAAAAAAAAAACAGATACAGAGAGACAAGGAGAGAGTTCGTAAGCCCTCAACGTTAGTTCCCTCACCAAACTTAGAGCACTAGAATTGCAACCACAGAGAAAGAAAAATCTGTGCGCATCAACACTATTAGGCTATATATTTGACACATTAGATTGTCAGAATCGGCTCTAGTACGTTTTTCTCCATTTTTTTTAGATTTGGGTATGAAATATTACTTTTTACTGAAATTTTTTTTTTGGATAGGTTTAGATTTTATTTTCGTTTTGATTCCTTTCAGTTTCGGGTTTTTGGGTTCTTCATGAAAATGTTTGTTTTCTCAATTTTCCAATATTTTTTTTTTCCTATCTTGTATTACAAAATCCACTAAGCCTTTCCCTTTTTTCTAATATCTACGTTCATATTTTTTTCATTTTTCTTTTTTCTTTCTTGGGTTTTTGTTAAGATATATGTATTTCACATGTTAGGAACATATGTCACTACTTTATGATATTGGCTAATCCTTTGACAAAATGCACTTTACTTGTAATTGGGTAAATCTAGGATGTGTTTAATGTTTCAAGAAACAAGATTTCAAGTTCAAGTGTTAAAGCCATGCAAGTTTGTCCAAGAACCAAGTCAAAAAGTGATGTTCATTAAAACACAACAGCTAGCATCTATTAAGGTTTAAAAAGCTGTAAAGCTTGTGGCTTGATGCTAGCTCGATAGATGGCTATTTATCGAGGTTTATGAAGTTTAGTTTTTCAGGACTGTTTTTCATCCAATCCATGAATGTATATTTGGGTTTTCTTTTCTCACAACCCTAAACATATATAAGGATTATTTTAAGGGCCATTGAAGGTGACACAAGTTGCACAAGAGAAAATTCCACAAGAGTGAAGAAAAGTGTAATCGGAATCCTAGTTTGCCCTAGTTCTTGAAGAAGCTGTTGTGTTTGTACACTGTAGGGTTTTGTGACCAAGCAACTTCATGATCTTCACCGTCTAGATGAATTGAAGAACTTTGCAGCCAACAACCTTCTAGTTGGTGATTGAAGTCGCGTACTGAGATCCGCGCAATTGGTTAGTCATGTACTGGGAGCCGTGCATTGAAAAGGAGAGATTGTCATTACAAAACAAGTCCAATTGGGTATTGGGGTAAGAGTTCAACGGTAGGTTGGTATAAGGGATTGAGATTCCTTTACTTGTAACCGCTTCTTTTGATAATAATGGATTCTCAAGAGTGGTGACCTTAAAATCACCCGATGGGGTTTTTGCCATGTAGATTTTCCCCATTCTTAAACAAATCACCATGTTAATTTAATTTCCGCTGCATACTTTAGTTAATTGGTGATTTGTTTTCGCTACCACATACTTTGCATGTTAATTTGCTTAATTAATAAACTTAGCTAATTAATCAATCAATTTATCACAAAAGGTCGATACGTTTTGGCCTATCAAGTGGTATCAGAGCAAGCACACTCTGATTAGGGTTAATTTTTGTTGTGCAATCCATTGACCCTTGTTTGTCATGGATAGAGGACAGTTTCTTATTATACCTCCTTTATTTGATGGCACTAACTATGCATACTAGAAAGTACATATGAGAGCTTTCTTGCAGTCTTTAGATGAGAAAGTGTGGCAAGCTGTGGAGATAGGCTAGACTAAGCCTACAGAAGTGCCAGCCGATTCAGATGATTCTAAGATCAAGGCAGCAAACTTTAGCAACAGGGCATTGAATGCCTTATTCAGTGCAGTCACAAATGAGGAGTTTAAGAAGATATCCTCCATTGAAACTGCAAAGGAAGCATGGACCATTCTCCAAACAACCTATGAGGGAACCAAGGCTATCAAAGATTCAAAGCTTTAGGGGCTCACTACCAACTTTGAAGAGATCAAGATAGAGGAGGATGAGTCATTCGATGAATTCTATGCCAAGCTCAAGGACATAGTGAACGCATCTTTCAATCTTGGGGAAATCATTCCTGAACTCAAGATTGTGAGAAAGGTGCTCAAATCTCTACCCGAGAGATTCCATGCCAAAATCACTGCTATTAAGGAATCAAAGGACATCAACAAAATTCCTTTGATTAAGCTGGTTAGAAATCTGCAGACCTATGAGTTAGGTTTGAAAAGGATTGGGAAATCGAGCAAGAGCAAGAGCATGGCACTGAAGGCCAAGAGCAGTGACACAAATGAGTCTTCAGACGATGAAGATTCTAAGATGAAGTCCTACATCACCAGGCAATTCAAAAAATTCATGAAGAATGCAAATGGGAAGGGCTTCAACAAGGACCGTGGGTAATCTAATTCCTCCTAGTTCAAAAGTAAAGACAAAGGGAAGAAGGATGCTAAGGATGGCGGTCAGGACACTGTTCCCTTAGGACCAAAACGCTTTGGGTGTCAAGGATTAGGTTACATGAAACAGGAGTGCCCCACATATCTCAAGACCATTAGGAAAAGCAAAGCACTTACTATTACATTGAGTGACACCAAGCCTGAGGATGATTCTGACAATGAGTATGACGGAATCTTGAATGCCTTCACTGCCACTGTCAATCCTACTAAGAGGATTGTTGAAGATGTGGATGAAGAAGAGGAATTGGTGAAGTCCAATTTGAGAAGATGGATGAATAAGATAACATCCACACATCCTATGCAAAGTTACACAAGGTCGTAGAAAAGTATGAGAAGATGTATAGGTTGCCCACCAAGAAGCTTAGTGATGTGGAGCTTGAGTGAGAAGAAATCTCTACAAAGTTTGATAAAGCAAGTCAGACTATTCTAGCACTGAGGTTTGAGAATAACTTCTTAGCTGAGAGACCAAGAAGCTTGAGACAGAATTGATCCAAGTCAGAGCTCAACTGGAAAGAACTTCAAGCGCTAAGTTCGATGAGATGCTCAATCTTCAAAAATTTGCTTCTGATCAAACCAGTTTAGGGTATGATTTCTCTTCTCCTAATATTGCTTCTACTAGTAATACTGTTTTTGTTCCTCGTGCTAATAATATTGAAACTGAGAACAATGATGTTAAAAATGAATTAGCTAGTGAGAACTTAGACAAGGGTAAATCTATCTTAGGAGCACCCTCTAAGCAAGATAAGAATGAAACTAAAAATCCTAGGACTAAGAAGGGAAACTCTCAAAAGCCAAAACAGAAAAAGCAGCATTTCTGTCATCACTGTGGAGCAGCTGGACATACTTAACCTAATTGCGACAAGTGGTTAGCCACTCAAAAAAGTAGTAACATGATCACGTTAGGAAATCAGAATCAACTGCCATCCTCTTTTGCTCCTCTTAAAGATCTTCTCAAAGTCCTCATGTTCCTTTTGGACTTGAATGGTTTCAATTCTTCCCCCTTGCCGCCGGTTCAAAGGTTTACTCAAACGAAAGGCTCTTCCAAGGTGTAGAAGGAAAATGGCTCTAAGTGATTCTGTCACTTTCTCTCTCTCCCCTTCTTGTTTTTATTTGCATTACTTGTGTGTTTTGCATTATTGTTTTGAGTCAGTCTAGTTTTATGTGTTGCTTTGTTTTTGTTTAATGTGTTTTTCTTTATTTTTTTTTCAGTTTTGATTTATTTTGTTTTTCATATAAAAATTTAAAAAAAAATTGAAAAATACAAAAACAGTGTGTGTATGTGTACATTGGTACTTGTGTACCTTGGATGGCCAATAAAACAAAGTTTTCTAAACTTTGTATCTTTTGTAGCTTAGATGAGCATCTCTATGCACAACTAAGTAAGTGAGCTTTATGGCTCGTGCATGTAATAAGTAAGATTAAGTTATCTCTTGTACTTAACACTCGTATCACTCTTTTTGACGGGAAGGACTAGAAAATCCTAAGAGAAATGTATAAATAACCATCTCACCATTGTTGCCTGCCAATCATGAAATGACATCTGTATGCTTCGGCATAGCAAAAGTGCAATGTCAAAAGCTTAATATCATTAGGTATTTCTTTTCTCTCTCTTATATGTCTATGCATAATTTGATTAAAAGACAAAAATGCAAAGAAAAATAGAAGCAAATAGAATCAAAATGCTTTATATATGATTGCAAGCGTGTCTTCTAGGAGATGTGTGAGTTATAGGATATACCTCGAAGGTGATAGTCCCCATCAAACAGTTATGATTATGTGTGAGTTAAAGTGATTTTCTTATATCTCAAATCGTGATAACATGTAGACACTTATGCAATCTACGTTTTTCACACACAACACACAATATTCTTTGCTACTTTTGATACATGTGTAGGAACAATATGATTTGGCCATCACAAGATTTACATGTGTTAATGTATGCTCACTAAACCGTCTTAACTTGTTTTTGAAATATAAAATTTGTTAGATTTGTTTAGTGTGTGTGTGTGTGTGTTTTGGGATCTAAATGCCTATAATTTTTTTTTATGAGAGATTATTTTGAGAGATTAAAATGATATTTGGATCGTTAGATGAGTTGCATTTTTTATTGCTTTCATATCTGTGTTTTTCTCTTCTTGAAAAACTGTTTTTTAAGCAATATCGATAGCTCCTCGACACCTCTCGATACCTAGTTTATCTATCGAGCTCTTCAGTTGCTTTTTATCGCAATCTCAACACCTCTTGATAGCTAGGTGGATCGATCAAGAAAGTTTATGTCCCCTCGATAGCTCCTCGACAGCTACCTCGATCCATCGAGCTTGTTTTTGTTATGGACACATCTGGACACCTTATCGACAGCTGTATTTGTCGAAGCTTTTTAAAGCTTGACACCTTCTATTTGTCAAGAATTACTAAGTTTGTATAAATAGGGTCAGCGCGATCCGGTCTTTACTTTGCTCGATCTCTCTTGATCTCTCTAGACTCTTCAACTCCCTAAACCTCTCTCACTCACTCCAAACTTCATCTTCAAGGTGTTTTTGGCCTAGATCAAGTGTTTCTTCACTTGGTATGTGCCTAAATCCTTCATTTTCATATCTTTTGACTTATAAATTAGGGTTTTGTGAAAATGTTTGAGGTTTTTCGAAATTGATGAAGTTTTGGTGAAATTTTTGGGTTGGGTTATGCTTATGCGATCTTAAAACTTCATGCATTGCATCTCATGTGTATTATAACTATATTTTCATGCATTTAGATGTGTGTTATATATGTTAAACTGATTGTGTGCTTGTAGGATTGGATTGAGCTAAGCCCATGATGCAATTTATTTTGCATGTCACATGTTCATGCATTCCCATGCATACATACTCTCTATTTAATATATTTTGATATATTTGAACTGCTTGGGACTTTTCTGATTGTTTCTTTCTCCTTTTCTCTCTTTTATTTGCGTTAGTCTGCTTTTATGGCACCTAAACTCAAATCTACTTCATCCCGGAACCCTCTTCATTCCAAGGCATCCACTTCTTCCGATCCTACTCCCTCACACGTTCAGTTTCGTGGCACTGACCTTCCCACTTTCATTCACAGTAGGGAATGGGAGTCACTATGTGACGTCCTGGTCACATATCCATTCATGTTGATTCAAGAGTTTTACTCCAACGTGCATGGATTTAATCTTTTAGTACCTCTTTTCATTACTCGCATTCGAGGTACGCACATTGTTGTCACACCAAAGATTATCTTCGATGTGCTCCGTGTCCCTAGGGTAGAGCATCCTAACTACCCTGGTTGTGATCATCTTAAGATAGTGTCTAAAGACAAGCTTATTTATGCTTTCTGTAAGCGCCCTTCTGTTTGTGGTAAGCGTTAATTGACTTACTGTTCGGGCTTTGCTAAAGGCCCTCGATTTTTTAACATAGTTTTGACTTTTGTCCTTCATCCACTGTCTCACTATAACACTATCACAGAGTCTCGCGCTCGATTTTTGTTATCCCTCATTGAGGGTCTCATTATTGATTTTCCCTCACACTTTATTCTATCCCTTATAGATGTATATAAGGACATGACGATTTATGATAAGCTCATTTTTCCTTTCGCTATCACGAGACTCCTTCACCATTTTTCCTTTGTCTATCCTGAGTCTTCTCACTTTTCTTTTATGTATGCCATTGACGCCGCTACCATAAACCAGAGTTTTGCATAGCTTCACTCGAGGCAGACCTAATCGCAAACAGTAACTCCTCCCACTCCTTCAGCTCCATCCATCTTTGCTCCCTCTACTTCTGCAAGGGGTGTGACTTTGGATGCGATCATGGCGTAGCTTCAGTGCATGGATGCTCGCCTTGATACACTCTCTACTGAGTTGTATCAAGTGAACACCCGTGTCGGCCGTATTGCTAAACAGCAGGCTCGCCTTGATGGCTTTGTGGAGTCTCCCTCTCCTCCTCCCGAGGCATCTGAGACATCCGAGGATGATGATGACTTCAACAACGATGATGATGATGAGGATGGAGATACTAGCTCTTCCAACACTGACAAGATGTCTACTTAACACTCTTACCCTTTGTCACTCGTGACAAAATGGAAGAGTAGTTTTGGTTATGAGAGTAGTCATAGTTAGGGGGAGGGTTAGTATAGGAGATTTTTGTTAGGGGGAGAGTGCACTTTGAGGGATGTAGTGAGGGTTTGATGAATCTTTTTCTTTTCTTTCTATTTCAAATACATTGCATCTTGTATATTGGTCTTATGATCGTTTTGACATATATTGTACTTATATTCTTTATATATTGATGTTTGTTTTTCACCTATCTTTACTTGTGTTGTTTCTTTTCTATCTTTATACACATATTTCTTATATCTTTTATGCAATCTATTATTTCTGTTTCACACTAAGATGCATTGATGAGTTTTGTTTAAAGTGTTTCAGAAATACAGGTTGTCAAAGTCTACTTGCCATAAACTCTCTTCTTGCAAAATTTTTCAAAAGTTTGTGTTAGGATAGCTTTATTGTATTCAACAAGTGAATATGAGTTGAGTGATTTATGACTTCTCTCATATGTTCATTTGTTTGTCGTGGTTCTGTCACAGATTGCCATAGGGGGAGATTGTTAAGAAATATATGTTTCACATGTTAGGAACATATGTCACTACTTTATGTAATTAGCTAATCCTTTGACAAAACGCACTTTACTTGTAATTTGGTAGATCTAGGATGTGTTTAATGCTTCAAGAAACAAAGTTTCAAGTTCAAGTGTTAAAGCTATGCAAGTCTATCCAAGAACCAAGTCAGAAAGTATTGTTCATTAAAACTCGACAGCTATCTCAACAGCTAGCATCTATCGAGATTTAAAAAGCTGTGAAGCCCGTGGCTCGACAGCTAGCTCGATAGATGGCTATCTATTGAGGCTTATGAAGTTCAATTTTTCAGGACTGTTTTTCATCCAATCCATAAATGTATGTTTGGGCTTTCTTTTCTCACAACCCTAAACATATATAAAGATTATTTTAAGGGCCGTTGAAGGTGACACAGGTTACACAAGAGAAAATTCCACAAGAGTGAAGAAAAGTGTAACCGAAAACTTAGTTTGCCCTAGTTCTTAAAGAAGTTGCTATGTTTGTACACTGTAGGGTTTTATGACCAAGCAACTTCATGATCTTCATCATCTAGATGAATTAAAGAACTTTGCAGCCAACAACCTTCTCTAATCAGTGATTGTAGTCGCATACTGGGATCCGCGCAATTGGTTAGTCACATATTAGGAGTCGTGCATTGAAAATGAGAAATTGTCACTAAAGAATAAGGCCAATTGGGTATTGGGGGTAAAGGTTCAATTGTAAGTTGGTATAAGGTACTGAGATTCCTTTACTTGTAATCGCTTGTTTTGATAATGGTAGATTCTCGGGAGTGATGACCTTAAAATCACCTGGTGGGGTTTTTGCTATGTAGGTTTTCCCCATTCGTAAACAAATCACCTTGTCAATTTAATTTCCGCTACATACTTTAGTTAATTGGTGATTTGTTTGTGCTACCACATACTTTGCATGTTAATTTGATTAATTAATAAACTTGACTAATTAATCAATTAATTTATTAGAAGGGGTCAATACGTTTTTGACCTATCAGTTTTGATTTAGGAAACTGGTCTTGCTATTGATTCACCACCAATCTCCTCTTTCACAGGTAACATCTTTTCTCTTTTTTCTCTCTTTAGAGCACTAGCCATTTAGGTTTTTCTCTCTCACTCTTTGGGTTTTCAATTTTGGTAGATATTTGGATTCCAATTGGTTCTTAATTTTTCCACTCTTACTTAGAATTTTAATTTTAGGTTTTTGAATGTTTTGGTAGATATTTAGATACCAATTGGTTCTTAATTTTTCCACTCCTTAGAATTTTGATTTTAGGTTTTTGAATTTCTTGATTTTAGCTAATCAGAGAATGTTCTGTGACAACATAGCTAATAAGAATGCTTTTAAATTTTCTCAATCTTTGCAAGTACCTCAGTGCTGGTGATTGTGAGGGAAACCTTCATATCTAGAATATCAAAATTTTGGAAATTTTGGCAGGGTGCTCATGATGCAGGGATCCTCTCACTTAGGCTTAGCTTATCAAGTAAAAAGGAGGCTAATTGTGAAGAAGCCACAGATAGCTAGTCATTCCTTACATCAAGGGGCCGCGATTGGATGATCCATCTTATAATGTCAATAGGTTTGCTACTGTCCTCTATTTATTATTATTATTATTATTTTGTTAATCTCTACCCACTCATTGGGTTGTGTATTGCTATTTATTTTTGTGAGTTGTGAACTTTCATTGTAATTTTGGATGGTTCTTGCTTCATTTTGAACGAAATTTCCTGAATTTGCTGCAAACCTTGATGGGTGTTGCTTAATGAAAACTTATCTGTCTCATATATGTGACTTCAACTTTTTTTTTTTTTTTAATCTAAGTTTTATATCAAGATTAGCAATTTGAAACTGACTCAAAAAACAAATGATATAAGTATGACTCTACGCTTACTTTGTCTTCAAGATTTTCTAGTTTTTTGCTTACATTAATGGGGGTTTTTTTTTTTAATTTTATTTTATTTTATTTATATAGCAGGTAATTTTTTTGTGTCTTTTTAAGACATTTCAATGGGTAATATAATATTTTGTCTTGGTTTGTTGTGTAAAATTGTAATTTATAGGTCTTAATTTTATGTTTTTATTTAGGCTGAAGCTGTTGCTTGCAAATAGCTTTTGTTTGCAGCATATATTTTTTGAAATCCATACATATATTTTTTGTTTTGGTTGGAATCACTTAGGTTTTTCAAGTTAGAATTAATTTTGAGAATGACAAGGATGTGCAAACTCAACAGGTAGTGTGGGAAGGACAACATGAACTTTCAACTAAGAAGACATATGCTAGGTACATGGAACTTTTCTTGTTTCTAATTTCAATTGGGTATTTGTTTTTGTGCTCCTTACTTTGAATTATGGCTGCACAATTGATGTTTGTCATGTTTCATTCATTGTTGTTTTTTTGTAGTGTCTGGATTTTTGCTGCCTAGAATATTACTTTTATGTTGATGAAATATCTTAAAGTGCATATTGGATTTTCATTATTGGATATTTTGTTGCACTTATTATTGCAAGGCTGAATAGAGTCTTCCTTGATTGCATATACAAACATAGATGATTTTGAAAGGATTGAAAATGGCTTCTTTTTTTTTTTTTTTTTGGCTTTGGAATTGTAACTATTGTGTTGTCTATTTCGACTATACTCTATACTAGTTGCTAACCCATGCGATGCACGGGAAAACTACTAGAAATGAGATCAACTCTAAAATTAGAATCATTTTGCAAGTTAGACTACAAAATCAGGTAAAAGAATTAATTTCATTTTATAGTCTAGTTTTTTATTGGTAGCAGAATCACTTGCATGATCGAATTTGGCCTCAATGGATCAAGTGCAAATCCTTCATCTAGACATTCAAGTATTAGGATAAATGATGTGTTTTTGATAGGTAAAAATTAAGATAAATAGCAATTACACATATACACAGAACCAAAAAATAAAAAAATTGTTTACCAAAGAACCTCAAACATGTAAAATTTGCCAAAAAGATACATCACATATTAATGCATAAACACGTCTACATAACTTTTGAAAATCCAAGTGCAACAAGATTAGAAGCAACCTTTAGGCTTCTTCACTATTTCAAGTGGCTCCTAAACAATGTCATATTTACTTCTCAATTCTATTCATCATTCTACAATATAAAAGTCACAATCAACTCGTATGCATCTCATAAAATCCATAAGCAAGTTTTTTGTTTTTTAATTTTCCTTCACCCTTCTCAGTTTGACCAAAGAGAAACCAAAGTGAATAAAAAAAGTTTATAATTTAAAACTAAAAGGTTAAAGTTTACTTCTTTGTGGTGTTTCAAACAAAGTAGATACAAAACCATGTCTTTTTTATAAGAGTTCAAGTTAATTTCAAAACACAAACAGTAAGAGGACTCATAATGTTGAAAGAACTTTCTCTTGTTTTAGTGGGTAAAATAGTAAGATCAAAAGTATTATGTGTAGCAAATATTATCATCTTAAAGTGAAAATAAATTGGTTAAGCAGAGGTATTCAACTGAACATAGATGTACCTACATCTTCTGCATCATCAAGAATCAATACAACACTTCCTTGGCCAAGCAAGATATCAAGATCCTTTTGATGTTCTTGGGTGCCATGCTTACGTTAAATCACTCTAGCACTTAAGTACTCTCCTAGAGATCAAGTAGCTTAGCCATTTACAATGCATAGTGCCGATAGGCGACCACTAATTGTATAAATGTACATCTCAAACATTTCACTTTCTTCTTTTAAAAATGTGTGAATAAAGGGCCTTAGCTTCGTCATCATATATGTTTTTTTGATAGGTAGCTTCGTCTTCATATCAATTTGCATAAATTTCACCACAAAGAGGCTACCTTTCGTGACACATGTCCATTTCATAATTTTTGAATACCATAAGGCTACAAGCACATCAAGTCACTCAAATGGCCAAAATGTCAAAGAAAAAATAATGCAATCAAAGCCTATAGAGTTAGAAAATAAATATTTTTAAAAAGAATAAATACACATCTGCAGCAGAGCAGATATAGTGAAATGAAAAGCCAACTTGATAATCAATCAAATTGATAAGAGAGCCTCTATTTATTTTCCAATGCCTATAGGGGACAAGGACACAAACAGTGAGGAAGGCATTATTCTTAAATTAATTTGTTTTTCAAGTTATAGGTGCAGCATGTTCTATGTTTTTACCACATATCTATGCAAAATGAATACCATTATAGGGATTTTCCCCCAATAACTACCAAACCTTTCCTATCTACAGTTTGCGTCGTGCATTATGGAACAAAAAAAATCTCATAGTGATATTACAAATAAAAATAGTATTTAAGCTTGCCTAAGCATAACATAAAAATCCTGCCAATCTTTCTTAAAAAGAAGGGAGGGTGGAGGGACAAAAAAAAGTGCAAGTGAGGCAGTGCTTCCCAAAAATCAAAAGATCCCACCAGAAAATTCCTCAAAACTTCCAAGTGATTCATGGTTATGGTGATTTTACAACATAAGTCTGCATAAGCAGTAAACTATATCCTTTCCATGTCTTTGAAAGTTTTACTTACCTTTGGTTAGAAATCTGAACATTCTATTGACAAATTGAAAGCGCTCAAATAAAACTTTCATCAACAGATTTAGAACCTAACGGTAATCATTCATGTTGACCTCTAAAAGTTCTACAACATGACAAGTTACAATGGTATATAGCCAAGCTTATTAGAGATGATCATACAAACAAAGATGGAATGTCACCATGATACCTGAAAACAAAGATATACAAAATGCTAAGCACACTGCCAACGTACAATAAAATATAAAGGTAACAGAAATACCTTACAAATCTGTTTTTTTATTTTAAATATTCTTCTTCTGATGTCATATCTATTTTTTATTTTAAATATTCTTCTTCTGTAGTGTATGATCTATATCAAGAACCAAGTATAGCTTCTTATGGTGTAATAAATCTGCTTCTTTCAAATTGACAATTTCAGCATTGTGAAGTCGTAGTCCCAGCAAATAATGTTTAAGCTTAAATGAATTACTATTTAAAAAAGAAAAAAGAAAAAAAAGATCATCATTATACTTTATGATGCTATTATTCTTGAATAGGAATAGATTTATATGTTCAAAATTGGTTTACATCTCTCCAGTTGTAATTTAACAAAATAGTTTCATATTAAGGGAATATTACTTAGTGAATGAGCAGTGACACTGTCTTCCATTATGCAGAGAAGGATAAGCAAAATTCATAACTCCACCAAATGGTCTTATCTCAAAGAAGATTACCTCATGAATGTAACCCAATGCCACACAAGATTTGGCCAGCAACCTTTGCCCACAAAATGTACATGTTGTCATCTTGCAATTCTTGAAATCTTCAAACTTCAAACTGGTCATCCAAGTATCTCTTTTTATAAGCAATGAAACCCGTTATCAAAATTTATCTTTACCTACCAAAATAAATAAATAAATAAAAACAGATTAGTTAAACTCCATTTGTTCCAACAAAAATACCTTCATTCAGTTCCATTAATGTAACTATTATTCATGTGAAGAGCCATCCCAAAGCTAGAATAAAACCATGCAAAAGAATTATATTGATATCCGTAACCGTAAGGCATAAACTACATCTTCTTATATGAATTAATTAGTAGCAGCAAGTAAAAAACATATAAAGAAGAAATCATACAGATTAAAGAGGAAATTCAAAGTCCATAGT
>JAOWBE010147224.1:0-10738 GCA_028566155.1 Quercus phellos
GGGGGTCAAGTATGAATTAATATAAGAGTTTGTTTTATGTTTATTGTGATTTGAGTTAATGTATATTCATGAAAGGTTGAATATACGTCTATATTGTGAAGGCTACGGGTGTTTTTTTGAGAGTCCATCAATTATGTTTGTGGTAGTTGAGCAACCACACCAACTCATGGATAGCTTCTAAAATACAAAAAGTACTCAATTTTAAACATTTTAACCCCAAAACCCCCCACATCAGTCTTTGTAAAAATGTCTAAATATTTATAATGGTCTTGCAAATAAACAGTAATCGTGTATATATACACGGTTACTGTTCACCGTATAAATGATTTTTTTTAATTCTTTTTTCTCTCCTCTCTTCACTTCACTCTCTTTTCCTTTCTCTCTCCTCTCACGGTTACTATTCACAGTTTAAAAAAAAAAGAATATTTTATTTGAATAAATGTGTATAATAGAGAAACTGATGTGGGTGTTTTGTAAAAATAGGTGTGCAAAATAGAAAAAGTAGGTTTTAGATGTGCAAAATGGAAAATCTTTTGCACATATTGATGTGGATGAAAAAATGGAAGGTAGACAATTCTGTACCGTACTGTCTGGTACGGCTGGAATTTTTCATGTCGGTGCCTGGACTGGTATAGAAATAGACTTGATCTGTATCGCTCTAGATATTGGAGTGTACCGGGTTGTTTCGGCTATTTCAATGGATTTCGGCCCATATATTGGTTTCACACCGGTATAAGATTTTAAGCAAAAATAATAATAATAATAACATGAATTCACCAGGTCTACACTTTTTCTTCTTCTTCGTTGCTACTCGTCGCTTTCATTTTCTACTCTTTTTGATCTTTGCTTTAGTTTGAGAATAATGGCGAAAAAAAATTAAATAAATCTTGTATTTTGTATTATTTATTTATTTATTATTATTATTATTATTATTTTGGCATTGCTCACTTTTCGACGAGTTGAAAAAAAAGCTCATCTCCCTAAAAATGCAGTTGAGGATCGAGTCCATCGCTACCTTTGATTTGTACTTGGAATTGTTTCTAGAACGGTCTTGAGTTGTGGTTCTTTTACTGAAGCTTTTGCGTAGTCAGTTCAGCTATGGTTCTTTTACCAGAGAAAAGAGATAAGATCAAACAAATTTTTTTTTTTAAATTTTTTTTAAGACAATAGTTGGCATCAGCTAGCACACAGTCACAGTTATAGAATTACGCAAAACTGCTAATTCCAAGTTTTCAACTTTGTAAATTGTTATTTGTAATGAATAAGTCTGAATTTATTTGATTTTCGTTATTTTAAAGCATTAATATATTCGTTCTTTACTAATGTATACATAAGGCCATTACATTGTTTTTAATATTTATTATCATTTTTTGATAAATAAAGAATAATAAATTAGTTGATTTTTCTTTAGTCCAAAGAAAATTTTGCTTAAATAAAATATTATACCTAGAAAATAAATAAATATATATATATATATATATATATATTTATAAAAAAAGTGATAATATCGAAACATTATATCAGTATTAACTAGTATCGAAATATTTCATTTCTCTGATAAAACTGAAACGACCTTTGGTATGATATTAACTCCTTAAGATTATAGTCCATTTTATTGAGAGAGAAATTTGGATAGCTTTACTTTATGCATGTAATAATTGAATCATGTTATTATTGTCTTTTTTTGGTTGTTTTAAATTTTTGCTCACGTGAATGCATCTCCATTTGCCCAAATTTTAAGGGAATTACAAATGTGCAAAGTGAACAACGGTTAAACTTATTTTATAATGTAAAAAAAAAAAAAAAAAAAAAGAAATTTGTTGTATGTACCTTATTTCTGTAAGACAAGTTCCAAGTTTTTTTTTTTTTTTTCTTTAAGGGGAAAAATTCCAAGTTGATATAAAAATAATAATAGAAAGTCAAATTGATACTAATTAATCTTATCATTAAGCTATCCAATGGAATTATCATAAAATAATGTTATCCAATGGTGGCGGCAATCAGATTTGTAACCAAGGGGAGTGTTTCTGTTGACTACCATTTTATTAATGCACTTCAACAATCAACCATTAGACTAGCTTTATATCATCTTGTACCTTTATATCACTATATACAGCCCCTCATAAATGTCCATTTATTTTCGAAAGAAACCAAACATTATGATGTTTAAGATTTCACTAGCAATTGTTTGTGTCATTGGCTTAGCCACGGTCCATGTCTCCCTTGCCCAAAACTCACCACAAGACTACCTCAATGCTCACAACGCAGCTCGTGCACAGGTTGGTGTTGGACCCATGAGATAGGATGCAAAAGTAGCTTCTTATGCCCGAAACTACGTTGAGAAGCTTAAAGGTAGCTGCAAACTTGTGCATTCAGGAGGTAATTATGGTGAGAACCTAGCATGGGGTAGCAGTGACCTTTCGGGCACGGCCACTGTGAACATGTGGGTAGCAGAGAAGCCCAAGTATGACAACAACTCTAATTCATGTGTTGGTGGTGAGTGCCGCCACTATACACAGGTGGTTTGGAGCAACTCAGTGCGTTTGGGGTGTGCCAAAGTTCGATGCAACAATGGTGCCACTATCATCAGTTGCAACTATGACCCTCCAGGCAACTATGTCAATCAGCGTCCCTATCTAAGTGTTATTCAAGAACCTCTAGGCATCTATAATGTTTAGGGTACTTTTTTGTTTTTGCTTTTGCTTTTTGTTTTTTTTTTTTTTGGTTTTTGTTTTTGTTTTTTTTTTTCCGCTTAAATAATAAGTGGATATGATCCAAGTTGTTCCCATGTTGAGAACTAGGTAATGACTCTTGGGTGCGTTTAAAGAACAGCTAAATTATTTTAAAAACCATGTCATGCATTATGATATAATAAAAATGAGACAAACTTATTACTGCTTGATCAATGAAACTTTTGTTGTAGCAAGCTTATTTGTGGTGTTATACTGATGGGAATTACTACTAATAATAATTGGATTTATTGAGAAGGTTTTTTTTTTTCGTTCTCTTTCTTGAGTGGCATTCTAACCACACCCCATGACTATCATGAATATGTAGCTTCATCTAGTTCGATCTAGCTGAATCTGAATATATAAGGAATGTGGTAGTCATGATTTAGTAAATACGTGGCAATATGTTTCGAATATGCTTCTCTACTTAGTTGTCCACATTAACTTCTTTTGTATTTGTTTTTGGTTTTCTTCAAACATGGAACGTTTGGCAGAAAATATTGTCCAGATGGGATTAAATCTTGGAAAATCAACAAGAAAAGCTGATGCATATATTGCATGCCACATATATATTGATACAAATTATACAAATTGTAATCTCGAATTTTACCAAAAATTCAATTTAATCATGAAATTTTTTATTTATTCAATATATTCCTACAACTTTGGTTCATTTTCATTGTGATCCTTCCATCTACTTTCATGAGAGGTTTTGCCATTAAGTGTCCCAAAGGGATATAGTTTTGATGTTTTCAAATTTAAAAAATGATGTCATTTTTAGGACATTTAATGGAACAATATGACACAATATGATATACATCCAAATATCTTTAAATACTTGACTATTACCTTAGGTGTATGTATGTAGCCCACATTCCCTCTGTTCCATAGACTACACACTATTACAAATATAAATCCCTTTACGGTGGCTCGAAGATGGTTTAAGAGGTTTTGAGTTTAGAATCTCATGGGTATCATGAGATTTTAGGAATCACTTAGCCAACCATTGACAACTACAACTTTTAGTAAAATGAAAATATTCCTTTTACTGGAACAATTATGCGGACAAAATGGGCTTTTGTCCTTTTCGGGAAAATTAATTAGTCTTTTGCTCTTTTTCCCAAACTAAATAAGGGAATGCCTCTCTTTTGAAAATCGAGTTTTTTAAAATCGAGTTAAGCCCTATAGTGACGTTTTCAAAGACCTATAGTAACGTTTTTAAGGACCTATAGTGGCGTTTTATTGCCTATAACTCGATTTCATAGATATCAAGTTACAAAACGCCACTATAGGTCCTTAAAAACGTCACTATAGGTCCTTGAAAACGTCACTATAGGGCTCTAGAATTTTTTTTTTTAAACTCGATTTTGAGAAACTCGATTTCCAAAAGAGGGGCATTTCCCTATTTAGTTTGGGAAGAAGGGAAAAGGCTAATTAATTTGCCGGAAAAGGGCAGAAGCCCATTTTGTCCCAATTATACACTACTTGCAAGTTGCAACCAGGTGAAGAAGTACTATGGACTGGATTTCAAAATGACAAGCTTAGCTAGGAAATCAATCCCCAAAAAGAGAAAAGAATATGTGTGTGTGTGTGTGTGTATATAATTGGAATGGAGGGATTTGGGGCCAAGTTCACCTCTTTTTTCTTTGTTTTTTCTTGATAATTTAAACCCAAGTTCCTTTGTGTGCTGAAATTTAGTATATTGAATGGTATTTTTTTAGTATTTAATATGGGAAGCTTTAAGTATGTCATACTCTAAATTGTGTGGATTTGATAGTATTAGGTTGTATAAATGTGTTCATAGGAGCACTTCATTCGACCGATCGAATATTGCAGATCGAATTGGATTTTAGATTTTAAAACTCAGCCCATCATCCAAACTGTAAGGATTTCGTGCTACTTTTGCCACACTATAAAAAGTGACTCTAAGGGGTGAAATTCAATAGAGAGAGAAGGGCCTCCTATTTTGTATTTAGGGTTTCTGTACCCAAAACTCTCTCATGCCTTCTAACGGTGATATTCCTTTAAGAAACTCAAAGTTTGGTGTTGTAGAAGTTGTTGCCTCATCCACAAAACATAGTTGCTAGAAATCTGAATCTTCAAGTGTGATATTGGAGTTGTGGACTGGAGGTTCATGTTAGGAGCACATCCATATCAAAGAAGTTTATGGATTTGGGAGTTGAATTTGGTAAATTTATTTAAGTTTAAGAAGAAATAAGGTTATTTAATCTGTAAACTTCTATTTGATAGTGGATCTATTCATCTTGGGATTGATAAGGTCAAGTTTCTCTAGATTTTTATTGTGGAACTAATTTGTTTCACTAATTTTTCAAAGTCATCATATTTTTGTGTTCCTTTATATTTTTTATGTTCATGATATTGATGATTGTTACATTAACCTAAGGTTGTTTATAATAAATATAATTAATAACTTGGCCTTAAAACTAGTTAATAATTGCTTTGACAAAGGTCTAAAACCAACATATTTTTAGCCATTTAACTTTGTTAGTAGAAGGAAATTATAAAACTTGACACATTTTAGTGTTTTTTTTTTTTAATGATATCCATATATTCAAGTACTGTTTTTATTAAATTTTTTATAATTTAAATTTCACAATGATTACTCTAAAAAAAATTTCTTGAAGGTGCGCCCCTAGATAACCTAGGCCTTACTATTCGTGTGATTCATTCAAAGTCCTCTTTCAGGAGTAAAAATGTGTTTCCGCTGACTTCCTTTAAAGACGTTATTTTTCCAAAAACTTCCCCACTTCTTTCGCTATAGTGTTGTTATGGAAAGTAATGGCCACTGGGTGTAAATTTCAATTTTTAAAACATTGGACTTGACCTGACCTTAATGCGGGAAAAAAAATTTGAATGTGAGACGTAGCAATAGGTTTAAAGATTGTCAACAACTTTGTAACTTTGTGGTTTAGCAAAAAAAAAAAAAAAAAAGCTTTTGTAATTTTATGGCACTACCATAATACGCACAATGCGCAGATGCTTTCCTTATCATTATTATCATCTTTAAATTTGTTTTTGACAAAACAAAAAGAGAGGTAATAATAATAATTGTAAGGACCAGAAAAATATGTAGCTCAAGCCCACTTAGAGTAGTGGGTTGTGCCTTTCAACCTTGTCCCAAATCAATAAAATTTGTAAGAGGAGGGAACGAACAACAACAGAGGGCTTTGCCCAAGAAAAGCAACTAGGAAAAACAAGGTTTATATTGAGGAACAAATGGCTATCCAGCTCTCCACAAGTTCTCCTGAGGAGACAATGTTTGTATAAAAAGTAAATACTGTTTACTCTCATCTCTTAATGTTCTTTCTTCTCTTTCCTTTCCTTCGTTTCTCCTCCAGCTCCCTTTTTTCCAATGCTCTCTCCTTTTCTTGTATACCTCTACCTCCATCATATCTCCACCATCCATTTCTACCTAACCTCCCTCCTTTTTTGACACTTGTTACCCTTCACACTTGAAGAAGGTGGTGGAAGGAGTCTGCTTAGTTGTGGCTTACACTGTTTAGGTTACTTCCTCATCAATGCGGCTAATAAAACTGTTGTCTACCATTTAATGCGGATGCAACAAGCTACATCAAGCCAGAGGCTTCCCTATTGCCCACTGACTTCCACTCTCTTCAAATCCCAACTCCTACTTAGAATACCGCAGAGTACCATGATTCATTTCTTCTCCTCTTGGGATGGCTTCCTTCCTTAGGCTAGTGGCTTGCAGCCTTTCTACGTCAATGCTGTGACCTTTCAACTTCATCATCGGTCCTTAGGTCAATGCTGTAACCCTTCAACTTCATCCTCAGTCCTCGAGTCAATGTTGTGACCCTTTAACATCATCCTTGGTCCTCAGGCACCCACAATAGCCCCTTAAACCTTTCGCTATTTGTTTATGAGAAAAAAGTGAAGTTTTAGTCTCTTAAGTAAAATATGCACGTGCCACATGCGTTCCCACATATCAACGTCCTTTCATCTGTCTTTTGCATGCTCCTGGTGCTTTGGAATCCACGATCTCACATTTATGGCGTCAGGCGGCTATTTTTCTCCCTACGTTCTACAGTTTGATCAAGATCATATGGTCCTTATTTCCCCTCATTGATGGGCAGATATTTTGTTGCTCGCTTTTTCACTCCTATAAAAGGAGAACTTAGAGCTAGCTATGGCTCATTTTGAACATTCTAGTGATCTGAGTTGAAAAACAAAACTCCTGAGGAGCACTTTTCGCGTTCATTCGTAGGTGTGTTGATCTCCCTTGTTTCTTCTTTTCAATAAACTTAACACTTCAAACCACAAAACTCCATGGGTAGATATTCTAGGTTAGTGTACACTGCCAAGGCTAGGGCAGCTTTTAGGGCTCAGTATAGGATCCCCAACAATGTTGAAATCAGACACTGTGAGGAGGGTGAGTGGTTGGTCTTGAACAGACCTCCCAAGTCTGTGGTCATTCCTATGATCACCTTCATTGAAGGTGGGATGGAACTTCCCATGGGAAGGGTCACTCGTGACTACCTCATAAACTATAGGTTATCCCCAACCCAATGTTCTCCTAACATCTTTAGGATCCTCAGGTGCGTGGATGCCATAAACCATAGAATGGGGACTAACCTTACTTGGCACGATGTAAACTGGGTGTACAACTATCAAAAAGGGGAAAAAACCAAATATTATATGAAGTGTAGGGTTCCCACAGTTAGACTAATGTCCTGCCTGCCTGACTCAAGCAAAGGCATGGACAAAGATTTTCTTCTTGTCTAGGGAGGCTAGCATGATGGAATACACTACCCTACCTAGGAAGGAACCAGGTAGGGTTCCTGAGGACCAAAGTGATACTTAGGATTTTTACTTTCCTTCGTTTACATGATAGATATTCATTTATTCACTTCACTAACAACTCTTCATATTTCTTTTTGCAAACGAATACCATACCACCCCTGCTAAGCACTTGGTGAACTTCAAAGACCTGAATAGGATCCTTAGGTTAGAGATATTTTTGCAAAAGGACGAACAGCTCAGGGCAGCTCATGTCATCCTCAATCCTCAGGTACACACCGCCCACCCTTGAATAGGATCCTTGGGTCCCTAGGTTCCCGCACACATCCCCTGTTGAGGCCATAGACAAAAAGAGAAAGTGTGGCCAAGGAGGCAAAGGCCCCAAGGGGGTCGAAAAGGGGGAGATTGCTGAACCCCCAGCCAAAGAAGCTCGCATAGGAAAGGGGCAGCAGAAGAAGAAGCTCGAGCACAGCGAGACGTTTAAGGAGGTTGGAGGAGACCAACCTAGGAAGATAGAGGCCAATGTTTACCTTGAATTCAGGTAATCTAGTGCTTGATGATGCCAGCCTGAGGGACCCCAAAAAAGGTAGCTCAGGCTTGGTGGCAGAATGCCTAGAGAAGGCCCTATGCCTGCCTAAGGACATGGCAGAGTTGAGGTCCTTCAGAAAAAGAGAGGTCTTCCTGGCTCTGAAACAGGATCTCGCCAAGGTACACTATCGAACCTACCCATCTATACAATTAGTTTGATCCTGAATTATGTGATACTTACACCGTTCTATTTATTATTATTATTATTTTTTTTTTTTGTAGGCCATCCAAACCACATTTATGGACGAGGAATGGGTAGACCATTCCTTGGACATGGCAAGGAAGGCCGAGAAAGGCCAGGAGGCTATAGAAAAAGCCCGAGCTGAGGCAAAGAAAAAGCTGAAGGAAACCCTCGCCTAGCTATCCTAGGTGGAGAAGGCTCAGCGGAATGCTAATTCTGCTCTAAAGGGCTACGAGAGGCAAATAGGTGATGCCTTGGAGGCCCAAAGGAGGGCCAAGAATAAGATGGCTCTCACAGTGGTGGAGCTCAAGTAATTGAATAAGTAGCTGGAGGCCAAGGAGGCTGAAAAGGCTCAGCCAGAGCAAGTAGCTTATGATGCGGGCATGACTAAGGCAGCTGAGAGTCTTACTGCCCAACTTCGTGATGTTGCTTGTGCCTTTTGCCTTGAGGTTTCGGCCCAGGCATTGAACACCGCGGGGGTTGACACCGAGTCAAAGCTTCACACTCCCGACAAGGTGTACTACCCCCCGGCCTTACGTCTGGCACCTACTCTCCCTCAGCTTCCAGCGGACCCCAGCCCTACTCTCTTTTCTTCCTCAGAGCAAAAAGACCCCAATCCCTCTCCTACCTCGTCCAAGGGAAAAGAGACGACAAAAGAACTTCCACCTCCAGACATTGTGGTGGATGTGGAGGTCGAGGAGGAAGCGACCGAGGGGGTACCATTAAAGAGGAAGAACAAGGCCAAAGAGCAAGAGAAGAAGGGAACCAAGGAGAAGGAGACAAAAGCCTAGCTTAGTCCTCATCTAGGAGATGCTTAGGTAATTTTGTAGTGGGCCATTATACGTATAGTGCCCCTTCTTCTTGTTTTTTGTACACAGTCTTTATATCTTTAATGAAAGAAAGTTTGAAGTTACTCTTATTTGTTCGTTGTTTGTTGTTGTTATTGTTGTTTTTTTTTTTTTTTAATTTTTTTTACTTGTACATTTTTTTTTATTCACTATACGTCTATCATCTTATGCTCTAGTTTCCTTTCTATCTTTATAATAATCACGTCGTGGCAACTTGTAATTTCATCACAACATAACTAGTGGGCTAACTTATGAAATTTAAACAAAATTATTAATCAGTACTTACTTGAAATTGGACTTAGACTCAAACAAACTTGCTGGCATTATTTCAGAAACTTGAAGAGTTGCCTTTGACCTTTACTACTCAGCCCCTTTAAACAAAATTGCCCATGTTAATTTACCCTAGACTTGTGACTCGAGGAGCCAAACAAGGCCTAGATTTTGTTTAACATTTAGAATACTTTTGCAGTGTTAATTTACCCTAGGCTTGTGGCTCAAGGAGGCAAACAAGACCTAGGTTCTGTTTAACACTTAGAAAAATTTTGCAATGTTAATTTATCTTAGGCTTGTGGCGTGAGGAGCCAAAAAAGATCTAGGTTTTGTTTAACACTTAGAAAAGTTTTGCAATGTTAATTTACCATAGGCCTGTGGCTCGAGGAGCCGGACAAGGCCTAGGTTCTGTTTAACATTTAGAAAAGTTTTGCAATGTTAATTTACCCTAGGCTTGTGGCCTAAGGAGCCAGACAAGGCCTAGGTTCCATTTAACACTTTAGAAAAATTTTGCAATATTAATTTACCCTAGTCATGTGGCCCGAGGAGCCAAACAAGACCTAGGTTCTATTTAATACTTAAGAAAAAATTTTGTAATGTTAATTTACCCTAGCCTTGTGGCCCGAGGAGCCAAATAAGGGCTAGGTTCTGTTTAACACTTAGAAAATTTTGTAGACCAATTGTTTCTACAAATGCATCCATAACAAGATATAACCATGCAAGATATGAATGGCAATAGAATTTATTAATAATAATAAGGTCGTAGATTGTTTACATTCCAAGGATGAGGGATTACATTTTTATCCAAATCTACTAAGTGGTAGGCCCCAATATCAGCAATGGCTCTTCCCAGTTGAGACCCAGCTTGCCCTAAGTAGGGTTCATGGCTGTCCCCACTACTTTCCTCAAGACCAGATCTCTTGAGGCCAAGGATTTGGATTTGACTCCCTTATCATACCGTTGCTTAAGTTTTTGTTGGTAATAAGCCATCCTTATGTTGCTACCTTTTGTCTTTCCTCGGCCAGATCCAGGCTATCTAGGAGTAGCTGGTGGTTCTCTTCATCATTGAATTGGTCCGTTCTCAAAGTTGGGAATCCGGATTCAAGAAGGATTACTGCTTCTGACCCATAGGTCGTTGAGAAAAGGGTCTCCCTCATTGATCTTCGGGGTGTAGTACGATAGGTCCATAGCATGTGGGGTAGCTCATCCACCCATTTTCATTTTGTATCATCTAGCCTTTTCTTTAGCTCAAGCACCATAACTTTATCGGTGGCCTTGGCCTGCCCATTCCCTTGAGGATAACAAGTGTAGAATACCTATTCTTGATCCCTAAATCCCCGTAATAT
>JAOWBE010147317.1:0-16121 GCA_028566155.1 Quercus phellos
AAAATATAACTAGTTGAACCTCCATTTTGAGAGGCAACAACACGACTCCACCCATTCACGTGGGTTTGGCCCAACATTCATAAAAGGGAGTCGGGGGCGCGGTCTCTCACACATTGATGTATAAGTACTGAGGTGTTATGGTGAAGTAAGGTAAGTGAGGTAAGTCATGCACAATTACATGAACATGCATTTGACTTGGTTGATGAATATGATGAACATAATGAATATACTTGATTAATGCCTTATTGATGTTGTTATTTTATGATAGGTTTGCTACCCTTGGATATATATTATGAAGTAATCTTTATATTGTGATGTGATCTTTAATATGTTGTGTGTGTTATTTCCTTAAGTGCAAGATGTATGTTTAAGTTAAGGATTAGGACTCTCTTAATAAACTCTTTAATTAAATATAATGTAACAATACATAATGGAGGCTGGCCCATGAACCGGGCGGTCTTGGGTGCCTAACACATTCTCAAGCCATACCAAACTCTAGACCTATAATCTAGCAGGTGGACCCACATATGTAATTGATTGGCCTAAATGATCTAATATAGTTCTTAGACCTAATCTAGGTGGTGACTCCACTTTTCTCCGCTACGGTCCACTCGGCCGGGACGTACTCTCCTTTGAGACCACAATAACATGTAAGAAATCTCTTAGTTTTGGTTGACCATTACAAGAAGTCTCATGATGCATATTGACACCATGGTGAATCTTGGTCACCACAGAGTTAATCAATTTGGTAGGATTCATTCATTGCCTGAGCATAAGGCACAAGCTTTACATGGAAACAAAAGTTTAGCAGTTTTGCTTATTCTTATACATAACATGCGTGGCTATCAAATCCAAAAACTCTTAACATGTACTTTATTTGCTTTTGAAATGGAGTAAGACCATTGAATAAAATGGTGCAATGGTAGCAAAGAACATGGTTATAATGTTTTTAGGTTCAACAAAACATTTTTTATTTCTAATCAACATTCATTAAACAGGAGCAATATTCGAGTGAAGATAAATTCAATGTCCATCCATATGATAGTCCATATAATCCAATACCCTCATCTTGGAGTAAGTTCCATGTAGAGTTTAACTTTGTAAAATTACACCAAATAGTTAAGAATATTTTACTATCCCGGTCTAATCCTAGATTCTGCAACTTGCAAAGTTAAATTTGAGCTAAAATATCATAAAAATGCAGCAAGATAGTTGTAAATTGAATCTTTGCAAATAAGTACAAATAGGTTATGTATGGGCCAAAAATACCCTGACCCTTTTTTTGGGCCTAAAGCCCAAACATGATAGCATAATCACAAGGACCAAGCCTCATGCCTTTCCTGGGCCCATTTGGACAAGTGATCTCAATTAGCTCACATCCCCCCTCATCTTAACCCATACCCAATCAACCGTTCCCCGAGAAGTGGTGACCCTACTCGACATTATAGCTCGGCAAACCCTTGGGAATATCGATTTTGAGCACATTTGCTGAAGTGGGAACCATTTCCAAAGCCACTCTCACCTAAAAGTCCACTTACCATTAACAACATTGGACCTCTCATTGCACTAATTGAAAAAGTAATCATAATCATCCCACTACTAATTGGCTATAAATATGAGAGGAAGAGGAGAAGAGAGAGTGATTGGAAAAAAGCTGGATAAGAAAGATAGAAAAGTGATCTTATTGAGTCTCTACCGAGAACGACCTAGAGTAGGAAACTCAAACCCACTATACAAGTAAGTTATGAGCCCAAGTCAGGTCGAATCCAAAAGCCTTATATTGGGGCCTCACAATTGGCGTCGTCTGTGGGGATCTCCTACAAAGCTATAGTTCAACAGAGACTCACGCACAGGGAAAATGTTTGAAGGACGTTCGGGAGAACATGCCGAGAGCGGATTCATCGGGTCTTCTCGGGGATCCACATGGAGGGAACGAAGGCAAAAAAGACGCGAAAACAGGGAGCACAAGCAATAGGAGGAACAATCTAGTCTTGGAGAGGGGTCATATCAAACACTCCGAACGGTATCAGGTGCCACAGGGCATGGAAAGTTCAAGGCAAGAGACTAGGAGGTGGAGCGGTTGTGTAGACTGGTGAGAGATTTGGAGTTGGAGGCGAGAGATAGGCGCCAGAAAAGGGACCAAAATAACCAAGAAAGGAGGGATGACAATGTAAGGGACTGTTATGGAGGTGAATCCTGTCAATCTGGCTCATGCCAACGTCGAGACCATTCCTAAGAGTCTCGCCAATGCAGGAGTCGCTCTTATTCTCAAGGATCACACTAACGCAGGAATCGTTCTTGCTCTCGAGAATCGCGTCGACAAAGTCACTCTCATTCTTGAGAATCATGCCGGCGAAGGGACCTTTCACATTCGCACGGGTATGCTGACCGGGGTTCAGATTCCCCAAAAGAGCAACGTCCCCACAATGCAATTATGGACACCATGAGCCGAGCCTTATGGAGAGCAACTTGGTTGCCGTTCTCAAGCGAAATTGAACGGGCACAAATGCCGAGTAGATTTACACGGCCACCGTTTAATTCTTATGATGGGAAGGCAGACCCCGTAGAGCACGTCAGTTATTACATCCATATGATGTCTCTTCACACCCACAATGACGCGCTGATGTGTAAGGTGTTTCCTTCAAAGCCTTGGGCTGACAGCATTGAGGTGGTTTAATGGACTGTGAAAAGGTTCCATCCACAATTTTGCCGAGCTAATCCAGGAATTTGGTGCTCGGTGCATAACATGTAGCCGGGTGCCGTAACCGATTGATGCGCTACTTTCCATGACAATGAGGATCGGCGAAACCCTACGCAATGATGCCAGTCGGTATTGGGAGCTCTACAATGAGATTGGTGGCGGCAATGAGAAGATCGCAGCTAGTACCTTTAGAATGGGGCTTCCCGAGGATTCGAAACTATGAGAATCATTGACGAAAAGGCCTCCCGAGGATATGAGACAACTTATGAGATGCATTGAGGAGTACAAACGCCTCGAAGTTGATTGGCTATAGAGTAAGGGCAAGGCCTCGTTGTTAAATCGTTCCCGGCAGAGCGTTTTTCCCTCAAGGCCATGAAAGGACTTAAAGATACATGAGTCGGGAGCACAAATGGAGGAGGTGAACGTGGCATTCAAGGAGCCAATGCACAAGATCGTGGACCGGATCAAGAACAAGCCATACTTTAGATGGCCGAATAAGATGAGGGGCGATCCTTCTCGAAGGAACCAAAGTTTGTACTGTACATATCACAGAGATAAAGGGCATACCACCGAACAATGCTGAGTATTAAAAGATCATCTCGGGCAGTTGGTTAAGGCCGGATATTTGAAAGAGTTTGTAGTAGACCCCAGGCACTAGGCTGCTGAACAAGGTACTACACATAGAGGGAATCCTCTCCCAACACCATTAGGAGTGATTGAAGTCATTCATGCGGCTTCAAAGGGTTCAACAATGACCAGAAAAGGAGTGTTGACCATAGCCCCGGTAGGGTATTGCACGATAAAACAGCCACTCGAGAAGAAAGTGAGAACTGATCGAAAGCTAATCGCTTTCGGTAATGAGGATCTAGAGGAAACGATCCAACCACACGATGACGCGTTGGTAGTCACTACACGGATAAGTGGTTTCTTGGTGAAAATAGTGATAATAGACCAGGGAAGCAGGGCCAACGTGATGTACCTAGACTTATTCAAGGGACTCAGGTTGAAGAATCAGGATTTGATAAAGTATTATACCCCATTAGTCTCGTTTGACGAAAGGGTTGTGATTCTCGAGGGTCAAATTTCCCACCTAGTGAATATGGAAGGAAAGGAAGTGATGGTAATCTTCATCGTGGTCAGTTCGTTTTCCCTGTATACAACAATCTTGGGAAGGTCATGGATTCACGCCATGGGGGCTATACCGTCCACATTACATGTAAAGGTCAAGTTTCATACCGAGCAAGGTGTGGTAGTAGTTCGAGGAAGTCAGAAAGTTGCTAGGCAATGCCTAGTTGCTGCGGTCAGCTGGAAGGACAAGCAGTTTGAACGAAAACCAACTTTAGAGTGCCAAGGAGCTGATCGAGGTCAAAATATTACCTGACACTAGTAGGTACTTTCAAATAGGGGCGAATATCTGGCGAGGATAAGGTGGAGATGTTGCTGCTACTTATACAGAATGTGGATGTGTTTGCATGGTCTCCGTATGAAGTACCCGGGGTTGACCTCGAATTCATTGTCCATAGGCTCAACATAGACCCATCATTTCCTCCTAAGAAGTAGAAACCAAAAAGATCGGCTAGGGAGCATATCGAAGCTGTAAGGTCGAAGGTTCAAAAGTTGAATGAGGCTGGATAATAAAGGAAATCTATTTCCTGGAATGGTTGGTAAAGAAGAAGAATGGCAAATGGAATGTATGTGTAAATTTCACGGATTTGAACCGAGCATATCCAAAAGACACGTTCCCTATGCCGAAGATTGACCAATTAGTGGATTTCACGTAAACGGGCACCCTAGGATGAGCTTCTTGGATGCCTTTCAAGGGTACCATCAGATTACTCTAGCACCCGAGAACCGAGAAAAGATCGCATTCATTTCTCCAGATGCCAACTACCACTACACTGTGATGCCCTTTAGGTAAAAGAATGCTGGGGCCACCTACCAGCGAATAATGACAAGAATGTTTCGAGATAAGATAGGGCGCACGGTCGAGGTGTACATTGACAACATGGTAGTAAAACGTAAACAAGAAGTTCGGCTTATAGAGTATCTCTAGGGAGTATTTGATGTGCTCCGACAGCATAAGTTGCGTCTTAATGCTGAGAAATGTGCTTTTGGGGTAGGGGCTGGCAAGTTCTTAAGATATATCACTAGTCGAGGAATAGAAGTCAACCCCAACTAGATTGAAGCCGTGAAGCATCTAAAACCTCTGAGCAATCCCAAAGAGGTGCAAGTGTTGATCGATATGTTAGCCGCCCTTAACCGATTTATTTCTAAGTTTGCCAATCGTTGCTGGCCATTTTACCAACTCTTGAGGAAGTGGAAGGGATTTCAATGGGATGACGAATGTGAAAAAGTTTTCCAGGACTTGAAAGAGTATCTGACGCAGGCACCTATGCTAATGGCCCCGGAGCCTGGGGAGGACCTATTCATGTACCTATCAGTTTCCGATCATGCTGTAAGCGTCGTGCTCTTGAGAGATCAAGGAGTGTAGCGTCTTTTATATTATATCAACAAAACCTTGGTCGACGCCGAAACGAGATACCTGCCTCTGGAGAAGTTGGTATTGGCTCTAGTTCACGCCACCAAAAAGTTACCCCATTACTTCCAAGCTCATACCATATACGTATTGACCGAGTATCTTTTACAGTCGTTTTAAAGAGGTCTGACTTCACGAGGCAGATAGCTAAATGGGGGACCTGGCTCGGGGCCTTTGACATAAGGTATAAGTCAAGGAATTCGGTGAAAGGGCAGGTGTTGGCAGATTTCATTGCTGAATTTTCTCCTAGGAGTGAAGGAGAGTTGGTTTGTCACGTGGAATGACGTCCATGGAGGGTGTTTGTGGACGGAGCCTTGAGGGCCATGGAAGCTAGTGTCAAGATTGTAATTATTACTCTAGAAGGAATACGGTTGGAGCATTCATTTAGAATGCGGTTCAGGGCCTTTAACAATGAGGCCGAGTATAAAGCCTTGCTTGTCGGATTGAAGACGGTCTTAGGCATAGGTGATCGAGACATTGAAGCCTACTCAGATTCCCGTATGATGGTTAATCAAGTGCAGGGCAGTTTTGAGGCCCGTGATTCACGAATGAAAGAGTATCTACAAGTGGTACAGCAGATCATGGGCAAGTTCTCTACGGCAAAGGTAATCCAGGTATCCCGAGGTTAGAACAAACATACCGACTCCTTAGCTATGCTAGCCTCGGCCATGACTGAAGACTTCCCCCAAATAATCAAGGTTGATCTTATAACCGAGCCAAGCATTAATACAATGACTGATGTTGGCATTGCCAGAATTTGTGTCATGGCAGTTTCAACGATCAAGCCGTGTTGGATGGACTCTATCGTTGACTTCTTAGCCGAAGATTGCATCCTGGACGACGAGAAAAAGGCTAGCAAAGTTCGTCGGGTAGCTTCTTGTTATTGGTTATCGGTAGATAAGAAGCTATATCGGAGGTCCTTCAGAGGGCCATACCTTTTATGCCTACATCCAGGGAAGGTAAATGAAGTTTTGACCGAATTGCATGAGGGGGTGTGCAGCAGTCATGTGGGAGGTTGCTTCTTGGCTTACCAGGCAATGACTCAGGGATTTTGGTGGCCACGGATGCAAAGGGATGCCACAGAATATGTACGCAGATGCAAGTAATGTCAGAAACATGCCCCCCTAACCCATCAGCTAGCGGGACATTTGAATCCAGTTAGTAGCCCTTGGCCATTCACATAATGGGGGCTGGATATTCTTCGTCCATTTCCCTGAGCAACGGGTAATAGAAAATTTGTTGTAGTGGCTATGGATTACTTCACCAAATGGGCGGAAGCGGAAGCGTTAGCAAATATTCTGGAAGTGGATGTCAAGAAGTTCGTATGGAAAAATTTAATTACTAGATTCGGAGTGCCGGACTCTTTTATATCCGACAATGAGATACAGTTCAACAGTAGGGCCTTCCGCGAATTTTGTAGCAATCTTGGCATCAAGAACAGGTACTCTATCCCGGTATATCCTCAAGCAATGAACAAGCTGAAGCTGTTAACAAAACTATTTTGAATGGCCTAAAGAAAAGATTGGACGGTGTGAAAGGCAGGTAGGCCGAAGAGCTGCCCAATGTGTTGTGGGCTTACTGAACAATTCCAAGGCGATCCATAGGGGAAACTCCATTTTCCCTGACATATGGGGCAGAAGTTGTGATACCAGCTGAGATAAATCTATGCAGTGCACGGGTAGATGGATTTGATTTCGCCCAAAACAACTTAATGATAGCAGAACATTTGGATTTCCTAGATGAATGCCGGGAGGTAACGACCATTCGATTAGCCAAATATCAACAAAGCCTGGCTTGGCGTTACAACTGAGATGTGAAGACAAGAGAATTCAGTGCCGGGGACCTGGTGCTAAAGAGAGTAATAGGCAACATGCGAGACGCAAATGCAGGAAAGTTGGTCCCTACCTGGGAAGGACCTTATAGGGTAACTACTATCACGGGCGCGGGGGCATATTACCTGGAATGCATGGACGAGCGGCCGTTGCCTTGGCCATGGAACGTTCACAACTTGAAAATTTTTTTTATCACTAATCAATTGTACACGAGGGTGTGGAACAAATGTAATCTAGAAATGTTCTTTAACTACTGTGATGTTTACCCAATTTGGTGTATTCGACCTTATTAACTTTAAACTACTATACTCAGTAGACGAAATCACGAAATTTTTCTAGGGACAAACACGTAACTCTCGGTTCGATCACCATCACCGAGTAGGTGGAAACCTTAAAGAAAATATCCTAAGGGCAGAAACCTAGCTCTTGGTTCGATCACCTTCACCGAGGAGGTGGAAACCTTAAAGAAAATATCCTAAGGACAGACACCTAACTCTCGGTTCGATCACCGTCACCGAGCAGGTGGAAACTTCAATAAAAATATCCTAAGGACAGAAACCTAACTCTTGGTTCGATCACCATCATCGAGCAGGTGGAAACTTTAATGAAAATATCCTAAGGACAGAAATCTAACTCTTGATTCGATCACCATCACTAAGCAGGTGGAAACTTTAATGAAAATATCCTAAGGACAAAAACATAGGTCTCGGTTTGATCACCATCACCGAGCAAGTGGAAACCTTAAAGAAAATATCCTAAGGACAGACACCTAGCTCTTGGTTCGATCACCATCACCGAGCGGCTGGGAACCTTAAAGAAAGTATCCTAAGGACAAACACGCAACTCTTGGTTCAATCATTTTCGCTGAGCAGGAATAAATCCGATACTAGGATATTTGAGTAAAAAATGGAAGCCTCAGTTTTCACCCTTCAAATGGGCCTTGGCCATTAAACTAGCTCAGGAGTAATTCCCCCATAGAAACCATTAGAAAAATACATATGCACGAAGAAGAGAACACGACATAGAAAACCACACAATAAACATTTACGAGCATGATTAAATAAATTATTCAGCAATTAATCCCCATTCAAACGAAACCAATGTAATTGAAATCAATGTTTCGTTGCCAAAACCCGGCAACTTCAGGAAATTTAAGAGAAACGAAAACAATTGTTTAGTCACCACAGCCTGGTGACATAGGCAAACTCATGAACAAAAATGTATTAAACAAATGAGAGATAAAAATAAAGGGTAAAAATTGAATCCATAAATGAAGGAGAAGGGTCCACAAACTGAAACTAGGCGGCATCCTTAGGAGCGTGCTGGGTATCAAGGGGCGGCTGAACATTCCCGCCATGTTGATCTTCAGTGTTTGGGTTGCTGGTAGCCTCCAAGTCAATTGGCTCGACATGGGCGTGAATTTGATCTACCAACTCCCTCAAACTGGTCGTCTCTTCTTCATCAGCAACAACATGGGTCTTCTCGGCGGCAGTAGGGAGGCTAGGGAGTGGGATTTGGTTTGGATACCTTAAAGGGGAGTCCTCGGGGACCCCTACGGCTTGTAAAGCCACCAACCATCCCTCTTTGAAAGCCAGCTTCCGAGCTTCGTTGATGATGGGCTCCACCGAGTTCTCTGCATCGGCAAAGCCTTCATCATATCATTTACTCTCGCAACCCTCAAAAGCTGCTCTCAGGTCAGCCAACTCCTCTGCCCGCGCAATGTTCAAACTCGCCGCCTCGGCTAATTTCAGCCCAGTCTCCCCTAGTTTGGCCTCCAAATTCGAAAACCTCTTTTCTGCCGATACTCTGGCCTTCTCAGACGTGGCGGCCTTTTTCTCCATGGTTGCGGAAATTTTTTCTCTCTCCTTTCTCATAGCCTCCGCCGCGTCCTTTAGAGCCCTCTCTCACTCGACGTCCTCGGCAAGCTCCCTCACTTGCCCTTCGAGGATGTGGGTCAGTTGAGCAACCTGACAAACCAGCAACAATAAGTACAAATGCAAGGATAGTACAATTATAATAAATAATAAAATATACATATATACATGAATAAAATAAAATAATATAATATAAAATCGGGGAAAGAATAGGGAGTTTGGAGTAACCGCAATAGTATGCCACTGAAGCCGCTTGCCCAACGACTCATCCGTTCCATCCTCGAAGGTATGAGCGTCCTTGGGCAAAAGCAGGCCGTGCACTAAACTTTGTGCGACACGACCCCCTTCACCTTTCTCCCATACCTATACACTTGCAGTAGAAATGAGAGGTTTGCCATCTAGCATAAATGAGGGTTGCCATACCGAGGTGGCCCGAGAAGAGGACGCCATATTCAGGGTGGTTGGAGGAGTTGGTTCTTGGATTGTAATGCCCCTAGATTGCCGTTGAGGGGTTCTTGTCGGCACATCTCCCGAGCCAGGTTAGGTTTGTTTTACCGTTCGTGGCCTTTTTTAGGTGCGACTTGGAGAAGGAGGAGGAGGGAGAGTTTGAGCTTGAGTTGGGGGAGGGGGGGGTTGGTTGTTCGAACGTTTGGGCGCGGGCATAAAATGGCTTATTTTCATTACTTTCCTGGTCACCATTTCGGATTCGGCCTCTGAAGAATGGACCGATTCAGCTGCTGCCTCTTCTTCCTAAGCGGGAGCCTCAGGTTTTGCTGGGGGAGGGTTTTCTTGCTTAACGTTCTGATGCACTAGTTCTCGGCGACGATGAGACACATGCTTGGTAGATTTGTCCCTGATGGGTGCAAGTTTGTCCGAATGGGTATAACGTGGTCCGAGATAGCGCGCTTCACCTACCATCAACTTCAGAGGAAGGAAGTTCGCATGCCAAACGTCGATCTATGAAAGGAGGGGGCTGTCAACTAACAAGGCTTGGCCGAACGCTTGCCAAGTGGAGTACATGGGTTCAAGCCCAAGGATTAAGTGGGACACTCAGAGCTGTCCGTCCCAATGCACAAAGATTTCTGACCTTAGCATAAAATTCAAGTCCTGAACGTGAACTACTCTAAGATCCTTCTTAAATCTTTTTGTATCTTCACAGAAATCATGCAAAAAATGGCTAGAAGTTACCGAACAAGTTGAAATTTACAAATTAGTAAAATGGAAGTGAAAAGGTACACGGAACCAACCAACATCACGTGGTTTAAACGCGCAGGGGAGCTCCCCGGCAAGCCAGTTGCCGCTCACTCGTATGAACTCTCCAGTCAAGATCCTATTAGAGTTGGGCAAACATGAAATGAGTCGTACCTTGTTGTCTCGTGTTTTTAGGTAATAGTCAGATTTGATATTGCCGCACAAACTGTACATGAAGTTAATGTCATGGTGGTCCAGTTACAGGTCGAGCAACTGGTTCAACCTACTGACACAACTCACCACTCGGAAAAAGTTGGGGGGGTGTTGGTCGAGGCAAAGACCATAAAACCTAAGTGTACCTATGACTAAGGAATCAACTGAGAATCTAATCCCACCCTCAAGAATTGCCATTAGAGGGAAGAAAACCGTATTGGTTCCATGACGCCTTTGGATTTCGATATCGCCCTAGTGACAGTAGGCAATATCTACATCCTCGGGGATGCCGTACGCATCCCTAAATGTGGCTAGAGAGGCTTCAAAGGATAAAAGATGAAAGTAGCCCATTCTCTAAAATATGATTCCTAAAACTACTATTGCAATAATATGGAAAGAAACAAAGCAAGAAGAAGAAAGAGGAAGGAAGAACTTACTGGAGGCTCTAAGGAGGAAGGATGATCTGAGACTAGGAGATGAAAACGCTCTAAGAATATATGCTCGGCAGAGTGAAAGTTTAAAAAACGAATGAAGCAAAAGTGAAGAAAAGACTCAGCGAGGGCTATTTATAGGGAAAGGTATGTAACACTCCACAATGAAGAAGCGGGAAACCCAACAAACCCTCAATTAATGCCATACGCGTACCGCTTCGATTCACGAACCGTCAGACAATGATGATGATTGAGTGAATCGCCAGTAGTGGCATGTCTTTTTAGGGCGCATTAATGAGCACCTCAACCGCTCGGTTTTTACCTATTGGACTTCTCGGCTAAACTTTCTGTCTCTTGAGTTCCTTGATTCATCCCCGAGAACCGGGCATAAATCAAGAGGGGGCTAATGTACGGGCCAAAAATGCCTTGACCCTCTTTTTGGGCCTAAGGCCCAAACATGATAGCATCATCACAAGGACTAGGCCTCATGCCTCCCTTAGGCCCATTTGGACAAGTGATCTCAATTAGCTCACATCCCCCCTCGTCCTAACCCATACCCAGTCAACTGTTCCACGAGAAGTGGTGACCCTACTCAGCATTACAGTTTCTCGATTGCTCGGCATCGATATTCTCGGCAAACCCTTGGGAATATCGATGCCGAGCACATCTGCTGAAGTGGGAGCCATTTCCAAAGCCACTCTCACCTAAAAGCCCATTTACCATTAACAACATTGGACCTTTCATTGCACTAATTGAAAAAGTAATCATAATCATCCCACTACTAATTAGCTATGAATATGAGAGGAAGAGGAGAAGAGAGGGTGATTGGAAAAAGGCTGGAAAAAAGAGAGAGAAAAGTGGTCTCATTGAGTCTCTGTCGAGAACGATCCAGAGTAGGAAACTCAAACCCACTATACAAGTAAGTTGTGAGCCCAAGTCAGGTCTAATCCAAAAGCCTTATATTGGGGCCGCACAGGTTCAATCTACAAGATGAAGGGATACTAAAGTGGGAGATTCCACTTTGTACCTAGTTCATTATCACATTTCTAATTAATAATCTAAAACAAAGAGATAAGTTTAAAGGTAAAACTAACTTAATACTAATACTTGCCTGAAGGCCATAACAACTTGAAACTACTTTGGTTATTTTCTGCTTGTTAAGTAACTTACTCTGACACATCCTTACAATTCTTGGTACCACCCAGCATTGTCCATTTCCAACCAACCTTGGAAGAAGAATTTGCAAACTTAAGGTCTGAGCAAACAAACCTTCCCAAATATATCGCTTCAACACCAAAGGGCAGCTTAAATGCAACAGCAAACATCAGCTCAACCTCAGCATTCACTTCCCCGCCAGCCAAATCACTTGCAAGCAAATTGTCAATGAGCCCAAACTTAGCCTTCACTTGTGTCTCTTCACTGGGTTTTAGAACAAAAGATGGAAGCCCTTTATCAGAGAGATACTTGTGATCACAATGCAGGTACATGGTTGCCTATATTAAAGAGTAATTTGCATGAGGCCACGCATTTCTAAAGGAGAAAACCACGTTAAATGTTGTGGTGGTTTGTGGGTAGGAAATAGTGGAAATTGATAGGAAAGAGGTTGAGTTCACTTGGACCTCAGGTTGGAGATTATCATAAGAACCGTGAAACTTCTTTGCAATAAAGAAAACACATAGCGAGATGATTCCAAAAACTAAAATCAGGAGGATCAATACGCTGTTCCTGTCAAAATCATCTTTAGCCTTAGTCCTTGTGATAGTGGCAGCGGTGGAAGTGTTGGCAGTAGTATTGGTGGCTGTATTAGCACTTTTGAGTTTAATGGTGGCAGAAGAGGTAGTGTGGTTTGCAGTAAGAGTAACATTAGTAGTCATGGTTGCAGGGCCTAGTTCCACTAGAACTTCAAGGCTGAGAGGGTTGGTCTTATCTTTGTGCTCCTTTAGAACTGAAAGTAGCTATAAATATAGGATATGGACTGTGGAGTGATTAGAGGGGATAAGGGTGAGTGTGGTAGATGAGAGTCAGAATTATATGGTAGAGACAACCATGGTATTAGGAAGTTCTTTTTTTGGCTCTTTTGACCTGGGTTCAGCTCACCTAGTTTTGCTAATCTCATCTTGGTCGAAGCTGCCTAGGCTATGTTGTCGTAGTTTCTTTTTCTGGTAATTATAAAGTTTTTCTTTCCACAAAAGCAAAAAAATGTAGTTAAAGGGTTGGAACAATTATGCTGGTTACAACTTACAACTACAAGTTTTTCCTCTTTACTAGATATAGAAATTATGTTACACGGTTCAAACCAGAAACTATGTGCCTTGGCTTTAATCTGATTAAGACAATTGCATAAAAGTTGTTCTGGGTTTTGACGAAATTTTAAAACTAAAATGAACAAAGTGAATGATAAAAATTATGATTTGAATTGTTAGCTAGCTTCTCATTCCTCCAAAAAAAAAAAAAACCTACCTTTTTGATAAGCAAAATAAGAAAGAAAATTGTATTAAGAAAATTTCAAAAGTGGGTAATTTCAGTATAACTTCCAAAACAGAATGTACAAATTAAGCAATAATTGTAGATGATATGATGCAAGACATGCATGCTCTCAAAGTCTCACCATGCCCTGATTGAATACCTATCTATGTCTTCAGCCATGTGTAAGGTGCATGTGTAAATTAGTGCATGGAATCAATATCAAACGGAGTTATGGACCCAACTTTAAGGTGTTACCTCCCAATAAAGGTATTACATCCCATTTGACTTCACACTCAACACATCATTTGTGTGCATGAGACTAGTGTTTTATTCATATTTATGATGATAAAGAACTATCATTAGGAATAGACGCTATAAGTTGAAACTAATACGGGAGATGTAAGAAAATTATTATTTAGTATTATTTATGTTTGCTAGTCAATTGTATTTTTATGTTTTAGGTCCTATTAGTTTATTGGGTTATTAGTATTTTAATTTAGAAGCAAGAGTATTTTTGTAATAAGGCAATTAGGGTTTCCTAGCCAATTAAAACTAGGGTTTAGTAATCCTTTATAAGCAACCTATTATACTCCTTGAGGAGATAGTTGATATTTTGATGAATAAAAACAATGGTCGTTTGGTCTTTCTTTGGTTTGGTGCTGACTCTAGGTCCACCCTAAGTTCTGACTCTTAATGGTTTTCCCGCTTGGTGCTAACTCCAAGTAAGGCCTAGTTGCTAACTTCTATGTCATATCTTTTATTTTTCTGTTATTTTAATTTTTTTTTTGGTTGTCCTGTGTCAAAAACTTTCTAAAAAAAATATTTATTTATATAAAAAAACTACTACTTTCAAAGAAAAAAAAAAGTTTCTCATATATATGTTTGCATGAGACTAATTTATATATAACTAGTTGATAACATGTGCAATGCACAAGAACGTTTAACGTAATATGATTTTTTTTTTTTTTTTTTGGTCTATGTATGAAATTTAATAATTACGATAATTATTAATAGTAGTAGATATTTATTATGATTGTTTCTACATAGGTAATTATATATTCTAGTATTAAACATTTATTATGATTGTGTTACGCATGATACTATCAAAATAGAACTCTAGCCCATGGCCATGACCTAATAAAATCAAGAAAAATATACCTTCCCAGGACTTAATCAGTTGGGCCGTGATGCTAGAATATCAGCCATCCACTCAAAGCCCTTAAAACTAAGCCCAGCAGATTCTCTCTACAGCAAAACCAACCCAATCCATTCTACGCTGGTAGTACCCGGGTTACAGTGAAATTATTCTCACCTCTCTTCTTTAGGGACTGCAGAGGCCAGGCAGCGGCTGCTCTTTGCCGTGTTCTTCCTGGCTGCCTCACAGTGGATGAGACTGAGGCTTTGGCGATTGAGGCTGGAATCCTTCTCGCAAGAGAATTGGACATTCAACAGATCATCATTGAATCGGATTCTTTATCTGCTGTTCAGCGCATTTTGTCCAAGGATTTCAGTGGGGGTCTCGGTCACATTGTTAATGGCACTGTGGGTCTCCTCGATGGCTTTGCTTGCTGGCAGATTCGGCATATGAAAGGGGATTTTAATAGGGTTGCACATGAGCTTGCCAAGTTTGCTCTATATAATAATGTATGCCATTTGTGGAGAGGTGTTTCTCCTCCTGTAGTTAGGACCCAGATGCACTTGGATTGTTTGTAATTTGGTGATGCTGTTTGGGCCTTGCTGTAGCTTTTTCTGACTTTAATGGAAATTTTCTCATCCAAAAAAAAAAAAAAATCCATTATTAATTCTCACCTTTTGAGTTCGAAATTAGTGACTAAATTTTTTCTATCCACCTTAGTCTAAGCTTTCCATTTTAATTGGTATTATCTTCATTCTTTATTGTGACATAATGAATTTTACTTAGGAGCTTATTAATTTTTAATTCCAAAAAATTTCTTTCTCCTGAAGAAACAATAACAAATAGTTTCAATGAAATTTCCTAAATGATACATGTATTGCAAAAGAATCTAATCTATTTTTATAATTTAGTATGTCACTGGGAATATTTTATAACTCTTTGAGTGATAATAGGTCTAAAATAAGTTTTGTGATGTACAGAAATTAGAAACACGTTTTAGGATATTTTTTTTTTTTTTTTTTTTGAATATGCATAGTGTTGGTACTGGGGTACATTCTCTTCATTTATATATATATATATATATATATATATATATATAAAAGACTGGGTACATTCTCATCTTTCCTTTTATTTGTTAAATTCCATATGATAATAACATACTATTAGTGTGGAGACTAGGTGGGATTCCTAATCTTCCTTGGACACCTAGTCCCCATAATTAGGATGAAACTTAGAAGTGGGACACCACCTTCATATATGATTTTTTTTTTTGGTGAGCCCATGTGTTTGTTGAAATTACTTTCATTTATGGTCTATTTGGATTGAGGAGAAATAGAGTAGAGTTTGTCAAAAATTAGCCTAATGGAATATGATTACTATTATTATTATTATGTTAGTTTAATGGAATATAACAAGAAAAGAAACTATAGAGTTATGGCATTGCCGTAGCAGTGCCTACAATAAACAGTGCCTAAGGCATCAAGTCTAATTTGCATGGTTTTAAAAACCAGAACGATGACGGAACCAAAAAAGTAGTGATTTTTGGTTTTTTGGTCCAACCGGGGTCAAACCAATGGTTGAACCGATGATGCTATAAATTATTAATTAATTAGTTTAAAATTATAAAATAAATAACAACTCATCAAATATATCCAAAAAAATTATAAAAAAATTATAAAATGAGTTTCATATCTTATATTAGATGGTAAAGGGAAAGAAAGTATAAATAATCAAAATTAACA
>JAOWBE010147432.1:0-16093 GCA_028566155.1 Quercus phellos
TGCACTAGTGGCAAACATGAGATCCTGAAGGAATTGGAGGTGGAGGAATATCCATTTTTGGCTCCAAATTGTTCACTCTGATTTAGTGTGGGTTTGGATCCACGTCTACCTTTTTTTACTTTTTTATTTTTTTCCAGCGCATGAACAGTAATATCACATGAATTTACTGCGTATGGAAAAAAATACTGTTCACACGCTGTTGCTGTTTATGCATTATTTACACACTATTCACAGATCTCACAGCACTATTCACACATTTAAAAATTATTTTGCTACAGTATTTTCAACGTTCACAGGTCTCACGGCTCCAAATTGTTCACTTTGATTTAGAGTGAAGTTGAAGTCCCCTAAACCAACCCAAGGGCCTTTCAAGGACTATATCAATGCTGTCAGATTTTCCCAAGCTTTTTTTTTTTTTTTTTTTTTGTCTCAAGTAAGGAGGACCATAAAACCCAAAAAAAAATGCCAAATGCAAACAGAATCATGAATATTCATAGCAATCAGGTCTTTATAAAAATCAGTTACATCTATATTGATGCCAGCTTTCCACATTAAAAATAAACCTTTGGCTATTCCTTTTGCTTCTATAACAAATTTATTGGAAAAACCAAGAGAACTCATTACCTGATCCATGCGTGATTCGGAGGCTTTAGTTTCTCATAAGAACAGAACATCGGGCTTGGGACCTTTTTTTTGAGCTTTGATGGCTCAAACTGTTGAGTCGTTGCAGATGCATCGACAATTCCAACAGATGGTCCAGATCCAAAGTGGAAGTTAGGCCACGTTTTATGCTGGGTTTAGTCTTAAAATAAAGGATAAATTGCAAATCATACTCCTAAAGTTTGGGGGTATTTGAATTTTACACATTAAAGTTTTAGAATTTAGATTTAACCCTTTGAAATTTGGGGTGTTTGGATTTTATATCCTGACGTTTTAAAATCCTCATGTCCTCTTATTTGTTAGCTTTCGTAAAAATGGGCTTATATTACAAAAGACAAGATTAATCCTCACTAATTTTAGTCAAGACAAGCAAGAGAGACTGTCAAAGATTTTGAATGTCGTTCAATATGATTAAATTTGGGTGGAACAATTTAATGTGCATAAAACTCATGCAATAAGGCTATAACAATTACAATTACAACAACAAATCTTTCATTAAAAAAAAAAAAATTATAACAACAAATCCTTATTCCCAAAATTTTAGAGCGAGTTATAGATCCTAAACAAATTATTTAAGTTCGGTCACATATATTCTTTTTCTCCATTCTATTCTATCTAAATTCGTATTCTTTGTCACATCCTTAATTGACATAGGTCATCTTTTACTACTTCGACCAATTTTTTTTTTTGGCTAAATCAGAATTTCTTTAAGAATAAATAAATGAACCATCTTAACTGAATTAGGTGGAAGCTTAGAATTATTACAGCCAAAGGATAAAAGGCAGCAATTGCAAATTTAGCTGAGGCATCTGCCACTGAATTTGCACCTTAACTGACCCACCTTAAAGTTAAGGAGCAACTCTAGTAAACACATTACTAAATTCCATAACATCCTGAAAATGTGAAGAAATGGACTAAAAAACATATTCTGACTCTCCATTTAAGGCATCAAAGCAAACTTTGGCGTCCCCTTCCACAATACTTCTAAAGCCTCTCTTGCTTTGCCAATTCTACTGCTCAAAGAATACCTGCTACTTCTGCCACAGTAGATTCACGGTAAAGAAGCTTTTTGTCCAAGCATTCAATACAATACACAACGCACCTTTCATTATGTGTTACTACCACAAGTGTTGAGGAATTCATTGATCACATGACAGCATCTACATTCAGCCAGTGGAGGTAATTCCCAACTATTAGTTTTTGCAACTATCTTCTCCTGAGTTCTCTCATCTACCATAAGAAATTCATCATATATGTGCTCAAAGTGTTTTGATGGTTTTGATAATGTTCAACTGGTCTCTACTATGCTTTATCTGGTTTCTAAGGTTCTAGATGGCTTCAAGTAATTGCAATCTTCAGGGAGCTATGTTCTAGTGGATCCTTGGGTTGGAGGTTGTTTTGTTCACAGAGACAGGTGGTTGCAAGACTAACTTTACAAAATCTGCAATGCTAATGATATTTAGAGGATCTTAGGCCCCACAAGGATCCTTGTTTCCCTAAATTGGTTGTAATGTAAACCTATGATTTTTTTTGAATTAAAAAAGCTCCTCATTATTGGGGTGATAATCACTCTATAAGTATTAGTATTTGAGGAGTATGGGGACAAGGCTGGGTTCAAGTCTCCACACATATACATATAAATTATGCTATAATAGAATGAGTAGAATTCTATCTCAAATTATAAAAATTAAAAAAACAATCATCATCAACATTAACTTTTTTTTTTGGGAGAAAACTCATAGCAAATGGCAGAAGGCAGAAGCAAGGAGCTCACAATCTAATAAGCACAAGCCCCCTATAAATGAATGAACTTTATTATTATTATTATTTTTAATAAATGGGAGTCTTTAATACATTTAAATTAGCATAAATGCTCCTCTAAAAAAAAGGCATAAACTACATTTGTTTTTGGACAAATTTTAGCTATAAACTTGGTTGTAGCCTTATGCTACAACCTTAATAAAAAAATAAATATTACTATATATTTTGAAAATCTAACTGTTGAATTGTATACTCTTTACATTCTTAATACATATGTCAAATTTAACTCTTGAATTATATGCTCTTTACTACATATAAAATTAGTTGTAACCTTATGCTACAACCTTACTAAAATAAATAAACATAATTACATATTTTGAAAATCTAATTGTTAAATTGCATGCTCTTTACGCTCTTAATACATATGTCAAATTTTGTTGTCAATCATAGATTATTTACTATATGATTTATAAGCTTATATTTTATGCCTAATCTTAAACTATAAAAACTTGTAATTTTAACAATTTATTGATGACATAGCATTTGCTCTTTAATTTTCTAGAAATTTTGCAAGCATGGAGAATATAAGAAGAAGATGTAATCCTACGGTGGATTTATCAAAATTCACATCCAATAAAAAGATATTGAGTAAGGATATAGTTTTAGGATACAATTAATTTTGTAACTAAATATTTTCCTTTGTTTTTCTACTAATGAAAAATGAAGTCGTGCAAGGAAATTTTTTTGTGATTTTTTTTGTTTTATTTTATTTTATAAATGTAGATCCATGTCTCAATTGTTTCTCAATAAAATTTAAATTTTTTTTGTATCTTTTTTGGCTTTGAATTTTGATATTTTGTTTTGGTGTTGTTGCCACACTTCACCCGTAAAGTCACTTCAGCATGTTTGGTTGCCAAACTTTATTCTAAAAATGATATTCGAGCACAAGGAATTTTTCATCCTGCTGAGATGTATTGGGTCACCAATTAAGATTGAACTCTCCACACACATTGGATGTCTTTTGGGTATCTTGTTATCATTTTCTTACCATGGCAGAATCCTTTAATAAGTGTATTTTCCCTGAAACAATTCCAACTGGCCTGGATGTTTGTAAGCAACAATGGCCACATGAAGATCATTGGGAAATGCCAAATCCCCTTATTGTATATGATGATCTGCATTATCATAATCATGATCCTGATGAAGATGTTGATGAAGAATGGTTCCAAGGAAGAGATGGATGAGACTAGATATCTTTAACAAAAAAAAAAAAATATATATATATATATATATATATATATCAGAATCTCATGAGTAATGTTTTTCTCCTTTTCAAGTTTGTTTACCAACAAAATTTTTTGATTTCTTGAGAAAATTGTTTGCTTTGAACTATTGTATTAAGGGTTTGTTGTTTTAAGCATAGTTTGTGACCTGCTTGAAGTCAACTACATATATATGATGACACTTTTGCATTAGTACTAGTTCAGCGAGGATGAGACAAATGCAGCCAGATTGCTCGCCATTTGGGGTGTCCAATAACAACCGATACTCGACCCCACCTGGCCAACCCGTTCGATCTGGCTCGAGAACCGGTCGATCCGACGTTGATGACAGTCAGCGGCGGGTCTCCGCCTCCAAAATCCAAAAACCGCGGGTCGGTTGGCGTGTTTTATCCCCAAAACCTGAAGAAACCTTATTGAACCGATCAAAAGAGCAATTTTCAGCGAGATCTCAACCATTTCTAACAAGATCTTAGCTAGATCCAGGGAATCTCCACCGGATTTGGCAAGATCTCACTAGATCTAGGAAAATCTCGCCGAATCTGGTGAGATTTCGCCAAATCCGACGATAACCCAACGAAAATTCGACGCAAATGTCACTGATTTTTTGCCCATTTCACCGTTAGCTGGCCGGATTTTGGCTGATTTTGAGATCTCTAACTTCGACCAAATCGACCGCCATCGGTTGAAGGTCAGATTCGCCCGATCCGATCAGCCACTCCGATCGGCGGCGGGTTGAAATTCTGGCCGTCCGATCTGGTCGGGTCGGTTTCGGGTTGGGCACAAATCCAACTCGTGGACAGGCCTACTTGCCATAAAACTATTGCTACACTTCTATTGAGCCACGTCAATGACTACTTCATTTGTCTATTTCTAACCTTTTATCTCCTACTTTAAAAAAATTTCTTATTAATTTTCAACTTATTGTTACTTATTTTCCAATTTTTTCCCTTTCACTTTTACCTTTTCATTTGTCCATTACTATCTACCTTAATTTTACTCTTCCTTTATTCATTTATTTTCATTTATTTTTGTTCTTTTTCTCCCATTATTTTACTATAAATTTAATATTCTCTCTCACATTCTATTCATAGCTTTCCCATATACAAAATGCTCTCTCTCCCTAAAAAAAAAAAAAAATTGCTCTCTCTCACTCTCTCTCTCTCACACACACATTACATCAACAGAAAAAAAAAATTAGAAATTCAGGAAAAAAAAACAGAAAAAAGAAAGAAAATTAGAAATTCAGCTTCTTTAAAAAGACATTAGTTTACTTTTGATACGTGTTGGCAAGATTAAGGAAACATTCGGGGAAGTCGCACTAGAAAATGAATAAATGATAGCTCGAAAATGAGAATGGAATAGCTGCCTCTCTTTTTTTCTTTTTTCTTTTTTCTTTTTTTTACCTAATTCAAGGCATAGAATTTTTTTTTTTTTTTAAATGTACTCTTCAACCAATGCTAAATCTTAACAAACCTGCCAAATTGAACCCAAAAGCTGAAATACAAAATTAAATTTGGATGCTATATCTTTTTTTTAAAAAAAATGAAAAATAAATCTTTATAAATGAAAATTAAATATCACAGACAAAGACAATAGTGATTTTTTTTTTGTTGTGATACAGTGATAAGTAATTAAATCCATACAATTTTTACCCCAAAAAAAAAAAAAAGTTTAAATCCATGCAATTACTTGTATTACAATAATCTTAAACATTTTGTACTTTGGTAAGGCAGGCCTTGGGATAAATTCAGGGAGGAAAAAAAAAAGGAGAACAGTACTGTGCCATTTTTTTTTAGAGAATTTTAACATATGGTATCCGCTCCTGATGATAGCTCATTATCATCAGACCAAGACACCAATCAGTTTTTGGTGTAGGCGGAGATTGAACCCCAGATTTCTTACACAACCATCAGAGATTTTACTAATTAAACTAACTGGAACCCACAGTACTGTGCCATTTGATTGTTAAAAAAATGATTATTAAGTGGGTCCTTTCTTTTAACAAGTACTTTATCTAGCTTTCTTATGATTTATGACTTATGACTAGTTGACATTAGTAATGTATGTTTCCTTTGCCAAATGATTGCACTCATTGGTGTGTTGCTGTACTTCCAAACACCTACAATCAACTTCTATATGTAGCTTTTACTATTTGAAATTATGTTAGACACGCACACACACTAAGAAAGCGTAGTCATGTAAGCTGGAAAGTCAAGCAGTCTCCCATAACAAGATATGGTTTGTAGTTGAATCACATAGAAAAATGTCTAGATGGTATAATTATTAATGTAGTTCATATATAATATATAATTGATTTATTGATTTGGTGGCTATGAAAATAATCACAATGATAAATGACAAGGTACCTATAACCTATTAAACCCAGCCTGAACATTAACCCAATTTACTGAGTCAGGTCACTAGTCATTAGTTCAACCAGTGGGTTACTAATCGAATAGTAGGGTCAATTAAAAAAAATTAATATGTATATATAAGTTTGAAAATCATAACATAAATATATAAATTAAAATAATAGGAATGTACTGGGTCCATTTAAACACCTGAACCAATCTAGGTGTTGGGTCACTAGGTTTTTGGTTTGACTAGCTAGGTTAGTCAAAGGTTTTTTTTTTTTTTTTTTTTTTGGGAGGAAGGGGTCAGTCAAAGTTTAATAACTATGATCACCTCAACATCATCTTGTGTCAAGTATATAGGTTTTTTTTTTTTCAATGAAAGTATATAATATAATATATATATATATATATATATATTCTCTCAAAAAAAAATATTTATATATATATACACACATATATATATATATATTATAAATGATAAATGGGTCATTCTACAGTACCTCTTATATTTTTTAGTGGGTACGGTACCATCCAAGTCTAAACCATTAATTAGTGTTATTTTAATAGTGACCGTTGATTTAAGTTTAGTTTGAAATCTGTTACCGGTAAGCTAGGTGGCCAGAAACAGAAACGAAAAACAGGTAGGTTTCTCTCAACTTCATGTCCTCTCTCTCTCTCTCGTGTGCTCCTCCTTCCCTTAAAAAAACTAAGATTGCTTCTTCTCCCATGTCCGTCAATTTCTTCACTTCATCCCATCGGCGTCCCTCATTTACTCACCGCTGAGGGTTTCTTAAAGGATCAAATTCTTTTGATTTTGTTTAAGGTAAGTATCAAGCAAATCCCTAATTTCTTTATCATTGTTTTGTTCCCCTTTTTCTTTTTAAATTGTTGAAAGAATTTTGGAATTTCGCTCTTAAATTTCATTTCACTGTAACGTTGGCACACTTCTACGCTGGTGAGGTACCAATTTTTTTCTTTCTTATAAGTGGCACAGAAAGTATTTGTTGAAATGCTTCTTAGGAATTCAGTTTTTCCAAAACTTCTTGTTGTGGCTCTGTGTGTGTTCTGCTCATTGGGGGGTGTGGGCTCTTGTTAGTGTGGTGTTGCAATTTTATTTTTATTTTTATTTTTTATTTTATTGGTTAGTAGAGGAAAAGGGCAACACCTATGTATTCAAGGTGGAAGGGTTTTTATAAAGAAATAAATTTTTTCTTTTATGTCCTAGGGAGGACACGGTTATGGAGTTGCTATTTCTTTGTTTCTGTTCCATTTCTTGTCTATGTGATGTACATCTAAGCTGTAATTCTGTAGCTATTGCAGCATCTTGGAATCAAGTTTTGAGTGTTTTCTAGTTTTAAAGTTTGAGAGATTTTGTGTTGCATTTTGGCTAGTACAAAATTTGGTTTTTTGTACTTTTGCTTGCTATTTGTCTTGTTTTGAGAATAGCGTCTCAGGTTGTTTTTGTTGTCTGTGCTAATAAAATTTTCTTATTTATCAAAAATTTTTTAAAGAGATTGTAGATGAAAATAACGAAATTTTTTTAAACATCCTGTAATTTTATATTGACATATTGAATCAGTCAATAGCATTTCCGGATGGCTAACTAGGGTAAAATGGACTGCTACTTTTGATGCTAGTGCTTACTTAATGGCAAGGTTTTCTTTATGACTGTCTTGCTAGGTAAATTGAGTTGTATCATATTCCTATCTTCATATCAACAGATGCTTATTTTATTTCTTGGAAATTTGTTCATATGAAATAAAGAGAGCGGGATCCCCGGGCAAATGCTGGTGAGAACATTTCTAATGCCATTAGTTATGTTTTGTGCTTAGTCCAACGAGTTGATACACAAATAAATTATAGAACTTGAAAGATACATACTAAATTTTCTTTTCTTTTCATTTAGTACTTTGAGGTCAAAGCACCAGATGGATGATTTGTATTTTAATTTTAATTAGGCAAGATAACCAAGAATGAAAAAGAAAATTTACAGGAAAATTAGGAGCAATTCTTAACTAGTAAGTTTTTCTTACAATTTTTTTTCTTAACTGGTAAGGGATTCTCTTTTGTTTTTGTTTTTTAGAAAATTATTGTTTGGCTTTGTTTTATGACCAGAAGCTGCTTGATTATTTCACTAAGTCATTCATGTAATTATACTATTAATTATGTTTTAACTTGCTAGTGGACATGTTGATTATTAGCTCTGCACATTCCTTTTATTTAAATTTGTATTGTTGAGTTTTCAAAAAAATTATTTGTAAAAACAAAGTAACATTGTTTTGTAGAATTTTGTGCACTTTTTGGTGTGCGTATAATCTTAGCATTGATCTATATACATTAGATACATAAATATATTTTATTTTAATACTAATTTTGGGAATGCATAGGAGATATTTGTGAAATTGTCTATTAGAAACTTTGAAGTGACGTTAAGCTATTTTTTATGCATGTTGTGCAGTCTTGAGGGTAATTTTTGTTAGATTCAGAAATGCACCTGGCTGCTCTCTAAATTGGCTAATTCCCTTCACTTCCTACTCACAGAAAATAAGGATCCAATTCAGGGGAGGGGTGTATTAGTTTTTGAATTTCTTTTATGTGAGGGATGTATTATAATGTTTTTGCTTGCCTTTTTCAGTAGCATGTCCTATGGCGTTCAAAAACACACTCTTTTTGACAAATGGAACTTCTCTGTGTGCTTATTTGATAGTAAGCTTTGCATAGCTTACTGCATTAAAGTTTATGGCTATAAACAGTCTATGTTGAACATTGTACTCCATCTTGTTTAACAGAATTTTATGAAGTGTATTGTAAGAGTAATCTTGGCTAATTTAGTTCCTACACTTTTTAGCTAAGCACCTATGACTAAAGGTATGTATTAGATAGCTCATATTGCTATTTAAACAATACAGGTTGGACCTCTCAGGTCCTTTGTATTAGATAGCTCATATTGCTATATTTAAACAATACAGGTCTTCTTTATTTGTTACGAGAATTACAATGCTAAAGGGTTGCTCTCTTTAGGTGGATACATCATATAGTTGTCAATTGGTGATTCATAACATGTAGCTTGACCTCTCTTTCATAAAAGTCAAAAGTGCCAAAAATTAGTTAGTCTGACTCTCTGTAATTGAAATTTTATTTATCTTCTTTTTTTTTTTTTGGTTTGAAAAATTGAAATGTTTTTATGTATTGGGAACCTTATTACTTTGCATCAGTAGGATTTGGGAACGGTGAAATTAGATGATGAGATGATTTGGAGCTGCGTTTAGTGATGTTCCAGCAGCGGTTATGTGAGAAGAGCCATAGCTGCGTTTTTAAAAACGCGGCTATAGACCCATTTAGGAGATTTTTTTTTTTTTTTCTTTTTTAGTGTATGTCCTAAAGCCGCGTTTAGAAAACACGACCATAAAAGTACCTAAAGCCATTTGGCAAGCACGGCCATAGAGGCACCTAGTGCTGCGTTTATATGTAGAAACGCGGCTTTAGGCCTTGGTATATTATTGAAGAAAAAACCCCTAATCCCTAATCAGATCGATCTATCACTCTCACTCTCAAACAAACCCTCGCTCTCTATCGCTCTCAACACCACGCCGCCGCCGAGAACCTCGTTCTCATAGCTCTCTCTCTCAGCCATCATAGGTCAGAACCTCTCTTTTCCTCTTGCGATCTCTCTCTCGGTTGTGTCGCGTGTGTGCAAGTGTTTATGGTTGTTTGGCCATGGGTTTGGCTATTGCTATTCTTCTGGGTATGTGGCCATGTATGTATGTAGATGTGAATGAGTGTAATGTGTGCTCTGTTTGTATGTTTTTTTTTTTTTTTTGGGAATTTTGGGTTTATTGTTTCGTATTGCGGAGGCTGTGAAAATGGGTTTGCAAGAAGTAAGGCTTGCCACAGTTACAGTTTTTTTTTTTTAGTGTTCTATCTCTTTTTATCTCATAAATCTCGGGTTTGTGGACTTATTTGTGCCATTTGATTTCTGTAGTTTTGGATTTTGGTTTGTGTTGTGGGTTCTGATTTCTCTGTGTGTTCTTTGGTTTGATTTCTCATGGGTATGAGTTGGTTTTGACTTCTCTATGTGTTCTTTGGGTTGATTGCTCATGGGTATGGGTTGTTCTGATTTCTCTGTTTTTTGGTTGATTTCTCATGGGTCTGGGTTGGTTTTGATTTCTCAAGTGTGGTGTAGTTTGTTAGCGTTGTATTTTCAAATATAAGTTCTTATGCAACATGGGTGTCTATACTAGAGATCCTTGGTGAATCTACGTTTCTGAAGCACTCATTGTATCAACTGCTGTAACTGTAAGCAGTGTAAGTTTGGATTTCAAGTTCTAAAAGGGCTCTATTAATTGTTGTGTTAAGTGCATAAGAGCTCTTATGATGGTTACAAATAAACGATGTTCTATATACGTTAAGTTGGAAGTGTTATTAATAATTCTGTAATCAGTTTTATGCCGAACAAAATGTGACTAATCATATTTTGATATGACAGACATCAGGATTCTAATGATTTTATACATACATTTCAACCCTGTGTGTGTAGAGATATAATTTTATATATCTGTAGTAGGGTTTATTAAACAAGAATAATGGTAGAGATATAATTTTGGTTTCCAAGGGCTGAGGTGCTCAACTCAAAGTAGCCCAGAAGGGTAATAGTTGTATTGGGGTCAGCTGAATGGAAGTTTTTTGTTTTCTTAACTCTAGCTTAGTTGCCCCAACTAAGGATTATGAGACAAACAGATAATGGGATTTTTCATTTTGTCAATAGGAATTGATTTTGATTTTGATTTTGATTAATGACTTGAACTTACAATCAATTCTTTCTTATTGATTTTTCTTGACTTCACATATTTGATGCTCCAGGTTGATTACTGGAGTTCTGCAGCTAGCTGAGGGTTCACACTTAATCGTTGATGAGACCCAATTGAAAGCAGGGACCCTCAACCCTGTTGGAGTGGATAATACATGGCTGTTAAAAAATCTGATGGAGCTGCAGAAGGTACTTCATCATTTGTATATGTATGCATGTTTACATATATATCTCCTACTCCTTGTATATTGGCCTATATGAATTAAGACTTGAGAGAGATGTGCTGGACTGCCTAGTGCACAATAGTAGGCAAAATCTGCATTACCTTTTCTGCTAAAGTCAGATTATGTTGCAAGAAATATTACCTGTGCCTTTGCTTCATGGAGCTACTAGATGGGTGTTGCTCATAGACATGATTTGCAATATACGAACTTGATATATTTAGGTGCCTGTCTGTCTAGCTTTGCATTGAGGAGGGGCTTAAAGAACTTTAAGCTCTGTGGCAAAATTTACCATGTGCTTGGCAATTTTGCTAAAGAGCTCTATGAACCAACTAAAAGTTGAGAAATAAAGTTGTGGTTTAATATATATAGAGAGGTGAAGGGTGTGAGTTTTGGACATGTATTTGTGACATGGTGAGTAAGGGCTTTGCATGAGGAACAAGTTTGAAGGTGTCTTTTGATGAGGAACAAGTTTCAAGGCTACTGTTTAGGTTCAGTTGATATCGACTTGTGGCTTTTATATGTTTTTTTTAATATTTTCAAGAAACTTTGCAATTGGTTGAGTAAATGAAATGAGATGGACATTGTGGGACAATTTATTCGTTTTTGTTATTTTTTGTATTGATAAAGTCCAATTGAAATAGAGTTGATGTGTGATTTGTGGAAGCTAAGTTGACTAGCTACTTAAGTGATAATGGCTAGTTTTAAATTTCCCTAGAAGATGGTTATTGTCAATGTCCCTTGGGTTCCATGGTCAAAGATCTAATTATATGGAAAAAGATATATGTTGCTGGACACAATATTGTTGGCAAAGGATATATGCTGTTGAATTAGTTAGCTGGGATGAAAGCTTAGTTTAGCTGAACTGAGAAAAAAATTGATATTTAAAAGTACTTGTGCGAAAAATGTGTAAAGATTGGACTATTTGCATTTATCCACCAAAAAAGAAAAAGTGTGAAGATTGGACTATTTGCAATTGGTACCATATTTTAGCTTTATTGCTTTCAGTTGATTCATAATGTAGTATAGTAGTAGACAAAATAAATTTGCCAACGGAAAGGTTTTTTTTATTTTAATTTTTTCCATGCTGGGGCTTAGGAGAAAGAGGTTGAGATAAAACCTACTGGTCTTTGTGAAATTGATAATGATTTTATTGTTTTAATCCTGTTATGAGTAAATGCAACCCACCTTTGCGTCTGTCACTGGGTGCAGCTGGTCTTGTTAGGTGATTCTAGTGTTGGTAAAAGCTGTATTGTTCTTCGCTTTGTTCGTGGTCAGTTTGACCCAACTTCCAAGGTAAGCAATTTGTATTGGAGTAAACTACATAGAAAAAAAGTTAGCTTTATTTATTTATAATGTTCTATGTGAATCGATATGGGTGTCTATCCTTCCACCTAGCCCTAGAAGTTAATTTATGATACACTTACAATTGGTGGTTTAAATAATTTCAGGTTACTGTTGGAGCTTCATTCTTATCACAGACAATAGCTTTACAAGACTCTACAACAGTTTAGTTTGAAATATGGGACACTGCCGGCCAAGAGAGGTATGGTGGTCAAATCATGCTTGAATATATAAAAAGTTTAAGATTTATATATCATAGCACAAGCTTATCTTATAAGTTCCTTGTTTCTATTGGACATCTACCCCATCTTCCTTGCCCGTGCATGCCACTTTTTGCAGGAGAACATTAATTGTTGATTTTGTCTTATGAGGTTACAAACTAATATGATCATGGGGTTGTACATTGATGATTGAGCACCTACTATAGAATTGAAGTGTGGGCCATAATTTGTTTGTATCGATGGTCAAACCTTTTTAAAACTTCTAATTATCAATAATTTTCATAATGAGCTGACAGTGTCATTAATAGAGAATATGAATTGCTTGAAGGGTGTATCATTTATCCTGTAGTTTGCAATTACATCCTATCAGGAAGTTGATAGAGTAATAGTTGTCATTAGTCATTACTGAATTAACTTATATTATCTATTTCTTTTCTTCTCAACAATTTCATGTTCTCCTTTTTCCAATTAAAGCAGATTGCAGGTTTTTCCAGTTCAATAATATTACTAATTGTGTTTACAAGGACTCAAGTGGTTATAACTATATGAAAATTGTACATAATGGCTTGGGTATCTCTATCGCTAAGTTCATTAAAAGGAAGTGAGCTTACCTTTATGTGTTTACTAATGTACTCATGTGCATGTGCCCTTTAATTAATTCTTGTCTATTCTCTACACTCTAGAGAATCTAGAGATTGACTTGCTGGCGACAAATATCTAGATTTGGATGAATATAAACCATTCTTTTAAGTTTTTAATCAATTGAAAATTTTTGACTTACAGATTCTCTAGGAGTTCCAAGTCATGTGTTAGAACTTAGAAGCCCGATTTAATTTGTTCTAGCTAGATTGTACTTAAAAAAAAAAAAGAATAGTGCTTATACATAAAAGTGTAATTAATTTAAAAATAACCCTGCATTGCATTTTAAGATTTTAAGTTAATTGGAATGATGATGGATTCAACTAGTATAAATGGTTGCCAAATAGCTTGGTTAGATGGCTTGAATGAGGAGAAGCATTAACTTAATTGTTGAGTTTGTCTTCTGCCTTTTCAGCTAATGTCAAAAGTTCTATATCTTTCATTAAAAAAAAAAAAAAAAGTTAATGTCAAAAGTGGGCTGGGAGTAGTCTTGTCAGTTTAGTCACACACTCACACAGTCACACTGCTTGGTCGCCTTTAAAATGAGAATCAGGATCAGTATTGTAACTCTATATATATATATATATATATATATATTTATATATAACTTTCTTGATCAGAACATACTACAATGGATCAATAGGGTGAGCCCAGAAGTTTGAGTGGATATGCGATGTCATGTCTGTATTGTTTGACTTGTCCTATGTGGTTGTTTTGGTTTATTTGGGGTTAGTGCACGTCCAAGACAAATCAAAAGCCTAATCGTTACTATCTGGTTTATTACCAAACCTGTTATGTTTCTAAAGTCAGAATCCTAATATTATATCGTATTCCTTTACCAATTTGCCATTTTTCAAATGCAATTTGCTCTTAAATACCAAATGGCATTCTGACATAACTGTTTAGTTCAATTAAGTTTTTATATATGTGGTATGTGTGTTTCTTTTCCATTAGTCTATATTGTCTTTGTTAGAGACAGTTTGGTAGAGTGGCCATATAAATTTCCATTGTTTGGATCATTTGACTTCTTTCTCTTTTCCATTCGTTTCTGTTAATTAACACCAATGCCTTAAATGGACTTTTCTTCACAAAAGCTAATTTTATAACTGCACTGTATTTTTGTTTAGGACAGTATTTCTTTCACACACTGCGTTTTAATAAACCTTGTGAAAAACAGTGTGTGAGAGTTTTTACCCCTTTGTTTAATTTATTCTGTGAAGTGCAATAGTTTATTTTGTACATATAAGAAAAAAATTTGATGCATTTTTAGTTTCCAATAGTTTTCTGGAAAGGGAAATATAGATTTCAAACTTCTTGTGGACCGCCAATTGTATTTGAGACAGGAAAATGAGTTCCATTTTCCTGATACACATCATTATTATTACTTTGCAGTGCGGCCCCCTCAGTCTTCAACCAGGACACCTTATTATTATTACTTTTTTTTTTTTCTTTTTTTCTTTCCCAATATTGCTCTTCACTGTCTTTACTACTTTATTTTGTTTCTCTTTTTTTACTCAGGGTTCTAAAATTTTTGAATCATTTCATTGAGTTTAGCAATTAAAAGTTGTTAATCATTTTATTTACGTAAAAGCAATATGTGTTAGCACAATGATTGTGAAGTCATTTTTGCAACTTTGTCATGACCCACTAGTACTAATCTATTTATATGTCAGCTCCTAATACTCGTCCCGGAAAAGAGAAGTACCTAGATACCTTTCATGATTTCATGTCCTCTAGGAGAGTTTCATGGTAAGACTCTGAATTTTCTGAGAGAGAGAGAGAGAGAGAGAGGGACACACTAAGTACTAGCAAAAGGATTGAAGGATAGCTGGATAGGATGATACAACAACTCAACAAAGCACTGAGTTAGGGAACAAGATTTTGTGTCATTTTTGTCATTCTACCCTATCTAAAAATGCCATTTTTTGTTTGGGATAGGTTATTTTACTTTAAGTTCGTTTACAATATAAATGAATTTCTAAGCCCTTATTTATATTGTGGTCTTGATATTAGACTTGAATACAACTTCAAACAGCTGGCAATTGGTTGGGAACTTGTTGGGTTTTGGAAATTGTTGAGTGCTTGCAAAATTATTGGTTGGGAACAATGTAAATTATTTGGGCAGGAATTGTATTTAGCAGGGATAAAAAAGAAGAACCAAAGAATCACCTATGGTCGCGTTTTATAAAACGCAGCTATAGGTCCAGGCTATATGTTTTAATCGCAGCTCAAAGAAGGTCTGTAGCCGCGTTTTTTTAAAACGCAGCTATAGGTCTCAGCTTATGGGTTGTGGAAAAACGCAGCTATAGGTGGTATAAAACGCAGCTATTAGGTGATCTGTAGCCGTGTTTATATAGGTCCCCACAAGGGGGCTATTGTCGTGCAAGATAGGCCACGTTTGAAAATGTGGCTATAGAAACGCAGCTCATTTCCTTATAATTTATGGGTGTCATCCTTTGTTTCTCTTAGGTAGTTATTAAGAATCTAATTTATAGTTCTAAATTTGACTATAAATTTTGATAAGAGAGTTTTAACAATGATATCATGTATATTTTATGCCTAAGTCTCCAACCCCAATGAAGATGGAATATTATAGGTTTATGGGCTTGTATCAATTATCTTTGTAATTAATAGAGAGATGATGAACTCCACTAGGGTTTTTTTTTTTTTTTTTAGTGAGCATTAGTTGGTGCAGCTTTGAAGTACATTTAAAAAAAAAAAAAAAAAAATAGAGCATATATTGATAAGATTTGAATATAAATTTTAAAAATTATCTGAAGGTGTTTGAAACTAATACATTAAA
>JAOWBE010147489.1:0-16078 GCA_028566155.1 Quercus phellos
TTCTTGCTGGGATTATCCCTCTGCCTTTTGCGTCTCCAATGAGAATCTGAGTTGCCACTATTCCACTCAGAATCTGATGCATCCCTACCCTTGGTCACCTCCATGTCTTGAGGCGTTGGGACTATGCAAGAAGGCCCACGCTTAGGAGAATGTGCCTTGTCCACGCACGTTCCTTCTAAAGACTCATCAGTAGCCTCCGAAGTCCCAAAAGAGGGCTTCTCGTTGCTTCGGCGCTTCACGGGCTCAACTATTTCATTGGGCTGTTTTATTTTGAGTCTTATCTTGCTTAGGTTAACATTCCCAACCGGTTGCTCAGCTTTACTAGAAAAGAAACCATCAGATCTTCTAGCCCACCAATTCACATAGTCCTTCGTGCACGGAGCCCCGTGCTCAGAGGGGCAGGCAGGGATCAAGAACTTTGAATTGGTAACAAGGCGAAGACATTGGCGCCAGAAACATACCACTTGCTCTAAGGTGACGGTGCGAAAGTCCTCATTAAGCTCCTTAGGGATGTGTTGATTGAAACCGAACTGTCGACCAAAGCGATGAGGACTATATGGTTCAACTATACATATGCTTCCACGACGAGAGGCCAAGTAGTTGGGGCGTTGGCTAATGAAGTAATCTGCATAAGAGCTAGGTAGCTTGTCATCATCCACCAGAATCTCTCGATGGCCTTTAAAAAGGCCCAAATGATGAAACTTGAAGCTACTAACGGCATGAAATAGCTTGCGAGCTGTAACCTCGTCATAATGCTGCACCTTTTCCGGAGTATCTAAACATGCGTGGAATAGCCTTGGAGCGAGACCCTTCAAGTTCAAAGTGAGTGTCAAAGTATTCGGCCAACCAAGCATTCAAGTAGTGTGTAGGAAAAGTGGCATCGCATTTACTAGGAGTCTTAGAAGACACGATTTCATTCAAGCCCCTATAAATGTTGGCCAGGACTGGGACTGCAAGACAGCATCTCTTACCACGAGCCATCGCACTTGCGCTCTTGAAAACACCAGGTCTGATTAAGTTTGGTCCCCCCGTTAGGAAGAGCGAACTCACACAGCTAACACAAAATCAAAGCAGCTAACCAAGTCTCTTTTATAAGCCTTTTCTCCACTTTGAGCACATTGAATGGAGCCTCATCTTCTTTAGTCAGAATTCTAGGGCATCGATCTTATCAGAGGGGTTATGAGATTGCTTGCCTCTTGCATTCCTCTTTATTGACCTTCTAGTTTGTGGTTTTTGATATTTAGACTCGCCACAGAACCAAAACTTCACCTATGCGGTTGTAATGACCATGTGCGAACCACCAAGCTCAAGACTCAGGTGATGGAAAGTAGCAAATAGAGGACGACAGCATGAGGGGAGAGATGATATTTCTTTCAAGTTTGGAACGACCTTTTCATAAAATGAGCCGTACACAGGAAGTCCACCGATTAAATGCAAATCCCATAAGCTAATGGAGACCTCCCCTACAGACGTGTGTAATGTGTTCGTAGCTGTACACCAACACTCTAGGAAGGCTTGCAAGACATGGGGGTTCCGATCATACATGAATAATGATGCAAGGAGCGGCTCGTAAAGATTGGCATCACTTAAGACTTTAGTATTGCGGCTCAATATGTCTTCTAGCCACTTCCAATATTTAGGGAGGTAGGAAAACTCACCCTTATATTGGAGCGGAGGGGTCTTGGAAGAAGGTAGGGCCCATTGCACTTCTCCCGCACTTATCCAACGACAAGAAGAGGAAATGGATCAACACGGTCCACGGTTGAGTGAAGGTTGGAGGCCAAAGTAAACGTCCTCGAAACAACATGCGAATCCTTTCTAGTCGGGTTGTGTAGTTCGTGAGATGATTCGACCCACCATTGAGATAGACTCGGAGGACGAGGAATGGCTGTAGGCGATGAAGAGATACTGCTACCAAGTGGATGGACTTTCAAGACGACCCCTTTCTCTAGGGGTTCGTTCGTAGAGCGCAGGAGAGTGATAGATCGATCATCAAGAGTCCTCGACAAGTCGTAAAAGAAGACCATGATGAAGCACACTTGATTGCAGCCACTTGGAGAATAAGAAGCTCGTAGAGGTCACGACTTGAGCAAACATAGAAGAGTCACAAAGTCGGGCAAAGGGTTGGCAAGCCTGAATCACCTGACAACAAACCAAAGGAAAGGATGAATACCTTTTTCATTCAATTGCTCTTTACTAATAAATTTATAAAATAAATAAATAAAATAAAATAAAATAAAATAAATAATAATAATAACCAAAAAAAAAAGAAAAAAAAAAAGAGAGAACGTGCAGTCATAACTTATTAGAAAGGAAGGCATGTGGCATTCAGACTAAAAACCACAAGCAAGCCATATTAACATTCAAGCGCCTAAAGTTGTATTAACACAAAAGTGGAAGTTTGCATGTTGTATACTAAGTCTAAAGGTCATGTGTACTGTGGCTTATTAATCATTAAATATGGTATTCAGATTCAAACTCATTAACATGTAAACATTGTGTGCAGGTGTTGAAATGGCCATATGATGGACACATAGAGGCTTGCATTAACATGCATGTGAAGAGGAGGACACGTAGAAGCTTGCATGTCCATTATCCAAACTTGGAAAACCATGTTATAGCTTTTGGTTATTAGGCGTGGCATTGAAGTTCAAGGCTACAACGAAACCATGTGTCCACATGGGGGCATTGAAGCTTTAGGCGTGTATTTAGTGGGCACCTTGGTTGTCATGTGAAGATGTAGGCAGCAGCACAAAGTCTAAGAGGAAGGCAGTAGCGCAAAGTACAAGATGAAGCCGTCGATGCTCAAATCCGCAAGACGTTGAAAGAAAAGGAGTGTAGTTCAAAGATGAAGCAGATATCTCATTGTAGTATTGCCTCCAAGAGATAAAAATTGGTGCTTTAATCTGATATGTGGCTCTCTCAATGCTCCAACGCCAACAGCCGTGAGGTGGAAACGACGGATACATGAACAGAGCTACGCGTCTATGGTTGTGGAACAAAGGCAGTGACGAAGGCAATGAGAAGGATGCGCCTACGAAGCTCTCGCAATGAGAGAAGTACACAACGACGAAGCTCTCGCACTACAAAGGCAATGGTGAAGGCAGTCAGAAAGGTGCACCGATGATGCTCTCGCACTGAGGAAAGGATGCAATGACGAAGCTCTTGCACTGATGATCGCGGGACGAAGGCAGTGGCAAAGGGAGTCAGAAAGACGCACCTATGGTTATGGAACAAGGGCTCTGAAGAAGGGAGGAACAAAGCTCTGGACTCAGCGCCGACTCGAGAAGGTTGATCAATGACGAAACCGCCGAGGCTCTGGCGCCAACAGCTGCGAGGTGGAGACGACGGATATGCAAACAAAGCTATGCACCTACGGTTGTGAAATGAGGGCAGTAAGTGTGATTTGTTGGATACTTAGACGAAGGGTAGAACAAAGCTCTGGGCTCAGTGCCGACTCAAGGAGGTTGATCAATGATGAAGCTGCCAATGCTTGAGTTCGTTGCACACCAAGGGGAGAAGAATATGATGCCGCGATTTGCTTTGAGCCTTAGCGAATAGCACAATGGAGGTAGTCCAAAAAAGAGCAATTGATGACCTGCACAGAGTAAATCAAGTCGTTCAACACAGAATAATTGATAGTACTGACGAACATACTGACATCGCAGACGAAGTAACTTTGACGATAGTACGATGACGAGTAAAAGGATCAACCACGCTTGACGGGGATACATAGTCATTTAATATGAGTAAACACTTTCGGCGGTTACCAAGCCAGACTGTTAGACTGTTGGAGCCCATTAAAGCCCCATTACTAGGCAAGGGCGTTACTTCTGTGGCACTGACTACCCACTACGGCTAGAAGCCCGAGCAACCTATATAAGGCCTTGGCATCATCGACAAAAGGTACAAGAAATATACACTGATAGAACCCTGTCCATTTTCTCTTAATATACTTATTCTCATTCTAACTTGAGCGTCGGAATCACTACGGCAGTCCTGGAATGTCCAGTACCGTCCAAATTCCGATTGCCTCAGCTTGAGTCGTTTGACGGGCTTAAGGACCCTCAGGATCACCTTAACACCTTCAAGACGACATTGGGCCTCCAACAGCCATTTGACGAAATACTGTGTCGTTATTTTCCCACTACTCTCAAGGGAGCTGCGAGAGAATGGTTCACCAAGTTGCCAACATCGTCAGTAGATAATTTTGAGCAGCTGAGCAATGCCTTCCTATGCCACTTCATTGAGGGACAACGTCCTAAGAGGCCGGCGGATCACCTGCTCACTGTCAGGCAGGGGGAAAAGGAAACCCTGAGGTCGTACGTGAAGCGCTTCACTCGCGAAACACTGGAGGTGGACGAAGTCGACGATAAAGTACAGCTGACGACCTTCAAGGTAGGACTGAGATCTAGAGACCTTGTGGCCTCACTCGCGAAGAACCCCCTAAGGACAATGGCAGAGATGCTTCTGAAAGCATAGAAGTATATGAATGCTGAGGATGCAGTGGCAGCTATAAGGGATGACGAGAAATCAGGAGACAAAGGAAGGAAGGAGGACGAGCGTAGGGGGCAAAAGAGGGAGCGTCTCGATCGGCGGACCACTGAGGCGAATAGACGAAGGGACGACAAAAGTACCCAGATGGTAAAATTCACTCCCCTTGTTATGCCTGTTGACAAGATCCTAATGCAGATTAAGGACGAGCACTACCTTAAATGGCCAAGGCCCCTTCATTCGTCACCCTATGTTCGCGATAAGAATAAGTACTGCCGTTTCCACAAGTATCATGGTCATTACACGGAGGATTGCTAGGACCTAAAAGAGCAGATAGAAGAGCTGATACGGAAGGGAAAGTTACAGAATTCTGTGAAGAAGGGGGAGTACAGTAACTTCAAGGGGGGCAGCAAGGGTCAGCGTGAATTCTCTTCCAAGAATGATGATCGTCCACACCAGCCCTCCCAGGATATAATCGGGGAGATAAAGACGATTGCAGGGGGTCCCATCATTGGAGGGTCATTCAGATCCCTCAAGAAAGCATGCTAGAGACAGGTGAACGGCGTCCATACGGTACCACCTTTCAAACATAGACGGACGGACCAAGACATGTCCTTCAATGAAGCTGATGCCAGAGGAGTGAAACCACCCCACAATGACCCGTTGGTTATAATGTTGAACATAGAAGGATTCAACACTAAAAGAATCCTCGTGGACAATGGAAGCTCTGTAGACATCATCTACCTCCCTGCCTTTCAGCAACTGAGGCTGGACCCAAAAAGATTGCGCCCATTTGAATCCCCCCTCGTCAGCTTCAGTGAGGACAAGGTCTATCCCAGGGGCATAGTGATGTTGACAGTAACTGTGGGAACTCAACCAAGGCAATTGACCCGTCAGCTAGATTTTCTAGTTGTAGACTGCCCCTCGTCCTACAACATAATCATAGGAAGACCCACACTCAACAGATGGAAGGTGGCCACGTCCACCTATTGTCTGAAAGTAAAATTCCCAACAGATAACGGAGTTGGCGAGGTAAGAGGAGATCAAACTTTAGCCAGAGAATGCTACCAGGCCGTCCTAGCCACGAGGGAGAACCATACATGGATGATTGGAGAGGAAGAGAGTAAAGTAGAAGCCTTGGAAACAGTAGCATTGGTTGAAGACGGAACAACCAAGATGACAAGAATAGGGACGATGCTAAGCTCTGAGATGAGGACCAGGCTCATCGAATTCCTTAAAGAAAACCTAGACGTCTTCGCGTGGAGCCATGAGGACATGCCTGGCATATCCCCAAAGATAATCCAGCATAAGTTAAACGTGGACCCTGAGAGAAAGCCCATCCAGCAAAGACGAAGAGCTTTTGCCCCTGAGCAAGACCAGACCATTACGGAAGAAGTTACCAAGCTACTGACGGCAGGCTTCATCCGCGAAGTCTACTACCCTGACTGGCTCGCTAATGTCGTCCTTGTAAAGAAGGCAAATGGAAAGTGGAGAATGTGAGTGGATTTCATGGACCTGAGCAAAGCGTGCCCGAAGGATAGTTTCCCACTGCCCTGAATCGATCAACTCGTGGATTCTACAGCCGGGCACAAGTTACTGACGTTCATGGATGCTTTTTCAGGGTACAACCAGATAAAAATGGACGAAGAAGACCAGGAGAAAACCGCCTTCATCATAAGCCAAGGGCTCTATTGCTATAAGGTAATGCCTTTCGGACTAAAGAACGCAGGAGCTACTTATCAAAGATTGGTGAACAAGATGTTCAACAAACAAATCGGTAGAAACATGGAAGTCTAAGTTGATGATATGCTCGTCAAGAGCAAAGAAGAGCTTGCCCACCTGGATGACCTTGAGGAAACATTCACCACCCTCAAACAGTACCAAATGAAGTTGAACCCTAGTAAGTGTGTTTTTGGGGTAGCTTCAGGTAAGTTCTTGGGTTTCATGATTTCCCAGAGGGGAATAAAAGCAAACCCGGAGAAGGTCCAGGCCATAATCAATATGGCTTCCCCCCGGACCGTCAAAGAAGTTCAAAAACTCACTGGCAGGATTGCAGCTCTTAACAGGTTCGTCTCTAGAGCAACGAATAAATGCCTCCCGTTCTTTAAAACACTGAAGCAAGCTTTCGCCTGGACTGACGAATGCGAAGAAGCCTTCTAGGACTTAAAGCGTTATCTGAGTAATCCGCCCCTCCTAAGTCCATCGAAAGAAGGGGAAAACTTATATCTATACTTGGCAGTGTCAACTACAGCAGTGAGTGCAACTTTGATTCGAGAAGAAGCCAAGAAACAACTCCCAGTCTACTACGTCAGCCAGGCCTTCCAAGGGGCTGAGTCTAATTACCCACAAATAGAGAAGATTGCATTCGCATTAATTGTAGCCTCACGCAAGCTAAGGCAATATTTTCAGGCTAACCCTATCCTAGTAATGACGGACCAACCCATAAGAAAATCGATGAACAAACCCGAGGCAGCAGGTAGAATGATCTAGTGGGCAACTGAGCTTAGCCAGTTTGATATCGAGTACCTTCCTAGAACGGCCATCAAAGCACAGGCTTTGGCAGATTTCATCGCAGAGTTCACATTTCTAGACGAAGGTAGCCTAGTCGACGATGCTAAACGATGGACGATCCAAACTGACAGTTCGTTAGCTCAAAAAAGGGGAGGAGTCGGGGTTGTCATAACCACCCCCGATGGAGAAATCCTCAAATACGGAGTCCGACTGAGATTCCCAGCTACCAACAACGAAGCCGAGTACGAAGGCATATTAACGGGATTAAGACTCTAAAAGGCGCTTGGAGTGAAGAACCTATTGATCCAGAGTGATTCGAAGTTGGTGATCGAACAAATCAAAGGGGAGTACGAAGCAAAAGAAGAAAGAATGCAGAGATATCTCAAGCTGACAAAGCACTTGATGAGGGAATTTGACGAGGTTGAATTTATACAAGTCCTAAGGAACCAAAACGCACTAGCCGATGAAATCTCGAAGCTAGCATCGTCAGAAGAGGGAGAGTTGAGCAAAAATTTAGCAATGGAAGTACAGAAACATCCCAGCATCGAAGAAGCCCCTACACTTACGATACAGAACACAAATAGCTGGATGACACCAATCATATCGTTCCTCCTAGATGGGCACCTCCTCTAAGACACAGACGAGGCCAGGAAGATAAGGAAAAGGGCAACAAGATTCACGGTTCTTAATGATACTCTGTACAAAAGAGGCTTCTCCATGCCATATTTGAAGTGTGTAGATCAGGACGAAGCCAAATACATCCTTGAAGAAATCCATGAAGGGGTTTGTGGAGATCATGCTGGTCCCAGGTCACTGGTAAGTAAAGTTATCCGGACATGTTACTTTTGGCCTACCATGCAGGCGGACGCCGTAGAGCTCGTCAAACGATGTGACAAGTGCCAACGGTTCGGGAACGTCCGAGACTTCCAGTTGAGAAACTGACGGCGATAACATTCCCCTGGCCATTCTCACAATGGGGAATCGACATTATCTGCCCACTACCCCAAGGTAAAGGCCAGGTAAAATTTTTACTAGTTGCTATTGATTATTTCACTAAGTGGGTTGAGGCAGAAGCACTATTAACGATCACAGAAGCCAGGATCCAGAGTTTTGTTTGGAAGAATATAATCTGCAGGTTCGGGATTCCACTGACGATCATTTCAGATTACGGACGACTGTTCGACAGCCAAGCCTTTAGGGACTTCTGCTCGGGCCTGGGCATCAAGAACCAATTCTCGTCATCCGGACACCCCCAGGCAAACGGACAAACGGAAGTGACGAACTGAACATTGCTCAAGATTATCAAGACCAAGCTAGACGATGCGAAGGGCGCCTGGCCAGAAGAGCTGCCTAACGTCCTTTGGGCATATAGGACAATAGCTAGGACCCCAACTAAAGAAACCCCTTTCAGGCTCTCTTATGGAACTGAAGCAGTAATCCTTGTCGAAGTAGGGGTAACCAGCACCAGACAGGCGGCGTTCAGCGAAGAAGGAAGTGACGAGGAGCTACGGATTAACCTAGACTGCTTGGACGAAGTAAGAGAGAACGCCTCAAGCAGAATGGAAAAATACCGACAGAATATGGCTGAATATGGCTTGAAATAGGAGACCTCGTCCTGTACAAAGTTTCAGTAGCGACAAAAGACCCAAACCAAGGGAAGCTAGGGCCCACGTGGGAAGGACCCTATAGGGTTGTCCACTACTCCCGACGAGGCAACTATCACCTGGAAACTCTAGACGGACAGAAACACCCTCGCCCATGGAACATCGAAAACTTGAAGAAATATTACCAGTAAATATATTAGATTTGTTCTTTCTTGAGATCAATAAACAAGTTTGCCTTTTGATGTCTTTGAACAAATAGCTCTAGCCACGGATATAAGTTACTAATGAATACATTCGCTAGACAAGATCCTTTAAATAGGTGTAAGTTAGTGAAACAAAAATAGCTAAGTGACAAGATTCCGCCCTGACGGATGTAAGTTACTGACGAATATATTCGCTAGACAAGATCCTTTAAATAGGTGTAAGTCAGTGAAACAAAAGTAGCTAAGTGACAAGATTTCGCCTTGACGGATGTAAGTTACTAACGAATAAATTCGCTAAGACAAGATCCTTTAAATAGGTGTAAGTTAGCGAAACAAAAATAGCTAAGTGACAAGATTCCACCCTGACGGATGTAAGTTACTGACAAATACATTCACTAAGTGATAAAATCCCGCTTCGCAGTTATGCTTTACTGACGGGACTATCCATTTAACAAAAATCCTTTAAAGTATGCGCAAATTCAAGAAGAAAATAGCCAAGCAACAATATTCGTTCTTGACGAACGTATGCTACTGACGAACCAGTACACTTAGCCTAAATCCTCAAAATAGGTATACAGTTAGAAAATGGAAAATGCTTAAACTTTCTCTTACCCAAGTGGGGAGCAGGAAAAGCAGTCACAAACACAAGTAAGTGCAAACTAATAGATTTAAATAAGACCCAAAAACATGGGCAATTGTCATTATCAATAACCCATAAGAACTGGGCAAATAGTGTTTTTCCCAAAATTAAAGGCAAATAGTTCTGAAGCCAGACTTACAAAAAGCCCTAAAACATGGGCACCCAAAAAAAAAAAAAACACAAAAAATGGAAATATTTTTCTTGACAGTAGGTTTAGGCGTCAGCTGTAGCACCGCCAGACTCAAGGGCATTCTCTGGGGTGTCGGTCTCAGCAGCAGAGGATTGAGCGGCCTCGTCAGCAGCCATTTCTTTATCAACCTCCTCCAGGTCAAGCTTCTCCAAGTCCACCCCAGAAGGGTGCTTTATGAAGTACCTCCTTAGAAGCTCGAACCCTTTGAAGTACCAGCTGAAGAGTACACCGTTATACTTTTCGGTCTGCTGGAAACCCTCAACGGCCTTGACTGTGAGCCCTTTCGTCCTCTCCCTGGCAGTAGCAATTTGCTCGTCCTTCTCCTTGGTCAACTCCCGCTCAACCCTAAGCTCCTCTGTCATAGTGCTCAGCTTTTCCTTGGCTTGGTTGGCATCATCCATAGCAGCAATAAGTTCCTTCCTCACCTTTGAATTTTCTACCTCCACAGATGATGCGTGAGATCGTGCAGATTCAACCTTAGCCTCGGAGGCCAGGTACTTCAAAATAATGTGGAGACTCTTACCCAGCACCTGTGTAAAAATGAAAAGGGTACACACTTAAAAAAAAAAAAAAAAAAAAAAGATAGAAGCATACAAGGAGTGAAACCACTGAGTTACCTGCACGAGTTTATGAAGATGACACCTTGCAACGTTGTCTGCTGGCACTCCAGAGAACACCTTAAGCTCGTTCGCGCTGAAGGTTTCTTGAGCTCTTGCCATGGAGACTCCAGCATCATCCCAGATGCAAGAAGGCTCGGAGTTGACCTTCTCCTTCTGCTTCTCCCCAGCTCTTAGCCTTTTATTGCGTGAGGGAACCTCTTCCATTGACGGGGTCGGGGACGCACCCCTCGTCGGAGCCGAAGTGGGAGAAGACGGGAGCGCCACCAGGATCAGAACACCCCTGTCCGTGCTACGGACAGATTTAGTCCCTAGGGCAGATAGGGGCTCGTCCTTCTTGCCCCTCATCCTTGCGTACATATCTTTGTTAAATTTTATCATCATTTCTACAAGAAGGAAACACTTGTCAAAAAAAAAAAAATTTTTTTTTTTTAGTAAACATAGGGAAAAAGGTGCTGTACTGACGAACCCAGGACTTACTCTTTTTTCCCTCAATCTCAATAAGGCACAACATGTACACAGAAGGATTCGGGCCTAAACAATAAAACGCGAGGGTACGAGGGTCCACCAAGTCTTCCCAACTCTCTATCGCCTTGGCGTACTCAATCGCCTTCTCCACATGACCCTGGTATTTACTCTTTAGCTTAGGTCGTCTCTTCACTGCACAAGGAAAAAGAGGGAGGTTATGGACGACTAATCAAAACAAAAATAGAAACCAACAAACGATGGGAAGTATTGATGCACCTAAGTGAGGGGTTCCCCATCGACGGAGTAACCTTGGGACGTCACCCCAAGCCTCGCTGGCAGGGGTCTCAAAGTCATACCCAGACACGAAAATGAAACGAGACTTCCAGTACCTGAATGATGAGGGTAGACCCCTCACGATCCTAGCTCTCCTCGCCCAAGGGACAAGTTCATAATACCCATATTCTTTAGACTCTTTCAGACGGTAGAGGTGGACGAGCTCACTAACTCTGATCATATCCTCGTTCGCAGCCAACCATATTTCCATACAGTTGACCACGATCCTCCACGAATTGGGCATAAGTTGCCCCGGAGCAATACCAAAGAAACCCAACAGCTCCATTATGAAAGGATGGATGGGGAGCCTAAGCCCGCAGGTAAAAGCTACCTCGTAGAAGCATACTTCACCGGGAAAGAAATGACAGGCCCTGTCCTCATTAGTGGGCCGACGAACACGGACACGCTCTGGGAATTGGAACCTATCCTTGAATCTACTCACGGTCTCTTCGTCCAACCCATATACCTCTTCAAGGGCATGAAAAGCCCTAACTACCTGAGGAGCAGAGACGACTGTATCTCCCCCCTCAGGGCCGTTGCTAGACGACAACCCCGTTTCCATCTCACTAGACCGTACTTCTGCCATCCTTCTAGTTTCTCCCTCAAACCAAGCAAGGGACTGACCCAAAATCAGAGAGAACTCTCCTATAACCAAACTTAAACCATAACCGGCAAAAACGAAATCCCCAACCAAAGGGAGGAAATCGCCGGAGACACCTAAAGCAGCCCCTAAGCGAGCAAAGAAAAAAGACACAGAGGGACAAATTACACTAACCTCGGAACCACTAACCATGAAAAACCAAAGAAAAAGGTGGGGGAAGGGTTTAAATCCTAAAAACCCACAAAGCAAGCAACAAACAAAACAAGCAAAGGAAAAGAAAAAGAGAAAGATCAGGAATTTACAGACAAATGATGAAGAAAAAGAAACGGAGAGAAGCAAAGAAGAATGTACCTTCGAGATATTCAGCACAAATGGAAGGAATGCACAGAACGGCCGCCGGAGCAAAGTTGAAGTAATAGCGCAAGTAAACAGGAAGAAAGAAGGCAAAGAGTTTAGTAATAGAGATTGAAGAATTGGGGAAAGTGAAGGATTTCAATCCCAAAAATTGGAAAATGGCGGGAAACCCAAGGGTCGCGCAGCAAATACCCCCAATCACCATGCGCTAGGTGGCCACGTCGCGTGTAATGCCACCACTATGCATTCAATTCGGAGCGAAACCCCAAGAGTCGCGGACAGCTCAAGAAAACCTTTTACCTTCTATGATCGTCATGACGTGTCATGACGATCATAGAAGCTAGGGGGCAATTGATAGTACTGACGAACATATTGACGTCTCAGATGAAGTAACTTTGACGATAGTACGATGACGAGTAAAAGGATCAACCACACCTGATGGGGATACAGAGTCATTTAATATGAGTAAACACTCTAGGCAGTTACCAAGCCAGACTGTCAGACCGTTGGAGCCCATTAAAGCCCCATTACTAAGCAAGGGCGTTAATTCTGTGGCATTGACTACCCATAACGGCTAGAAGCCAGAGCAACCTATATAAGGCCTTGGCATTATCAACAAAAGGTACAAGAAATATACACTGATAGAACCCTGTCCATTTTCTCTTAATATACTTATTCCCATTCTAACTTGAGCGTCGGAGACGTTGTGGCAAGCACTACACCAGTGACCACATTGGAGGAATTTACTCTACCGCCTGTACGAGTGTTGGATCCAATTGGAGATTATCGACTGACAAGGTCAGCACCCATCAATAATAATAAGGAAAATACAAAGACAAGCACAAGAAAGAATGGAAAAAGAGGAAGAATGCCTATTACGGCTGAAAAAATGAAGAAGAAGAAGAAGAAGAAGAAGAGAGAAACGACACTCAATTTCCTCTAACTCGTAAAACATTGAGTCCTTTTATAGGGGCGGCACTCGCAAGAAAGCCTTGTAATTTGTAAGGGTGCGGTTAAAAAAAAAAAGGCTGCCGAGCAAGACACCGACCTGCTTAACAAAACCAAGGTGGGCTTGCAAGGAGAAGTCTTTTGTGTGTGATCAAGCCCATGAAGGTGAAAAAGAAAAAAAAAGTAATAATAATAAAATAAAATGAAAGGATACTTCAAGCCTCGTCTCCCTTGCATCAGAAAGACGCAAAGCCGAACCTTGAAGTGGGGGCATTTGTAGACATCAAAATTTTATGATGAATTTACAACCGTCCGATTGTTTATGATAAAATATTTGTGATCAAATTAGTCTCTAATTGATGACGTGGATGATCAGCAAATGAAATCAAGCCACGTGACAACATCAAATGAAGAAAGCCATATGGCAGTGTCAGAAGAAAAGACCTATATGGAAAGTTCTTATTAAATGAAATACCAAATTAAATTCATATATAATTTAACTCTTAATAAATGTTGAGAGAAAATTCCAAATTAAATACCATTGAGTTGCCTATAAATAGGGGCTTCTCATATGAGAAAGGAAGGACACTTAGAGAGAAAACACTACCGACACTCTGCCAAAATAGAGAGTCATCTCTAAAGTTCACAAGAATTCAATTGTTCATCAAAGCCTATTCCTACTTCTTCAAATCAAAGTGGGGATCCTCCTTTAACCTAGTTCTAGATCAAGCCAACGGCCCTCGCATCAAATCAAGCATGTTCAACTATTCATTCAACTTGGAGACATCAAATCACGATTCAAGATCAAGCTTCATAGCCCCTTCGGATTGTAACGTTTCTTGGAGATTGAATAAGAAGAATTTATTGTACTCTTTCATTGTAAAGATTCATACAGAGAATTGTACTCACACACATATGTACAAATCAAATACAAATTGATTATTTGTTACACTATTTCGTGATTGTGTGATTTATCTTTTACGAAAATTGTGTGTACACACCTTTACTTTTTATGCTTCTTGTTTATGATGATGAGTGTTTTTCTTTATCCATGAATTATTAATCATTGTTTTGATAAATCATGATCTTGTTTTGTATACCATTTTTATGATCTTTTTCTTAAATGTCAATAATCTACATGTGAACAATTCTCTTTCTTAAAACAAAAACAAATCTACATCTTAATTAGATGTAGATTTGAATTTTTTTTTTCAAACAAAAACAGATCTGCATATTTATTAGATGTAGATCTGGGATTTTCTTAACAAAAAATAGATCTGCATCTTCATTAGATGTAGATCTAAATGTTTCTTAAATAAAAGACGGGTTTGTCTTCATTAGATGCAAATTTGAATTTTTCTTAAATAAAAAATTGATTTGTATCTTTCTTAGATACGTATCTGATTTTTCTTTAACATATGCAAATTTTTGAAATGAAGAAAAAGGTTAAACATGATTGTGTTTGTTGTTTATTGTGTTTAGTCCATGTTACATAAATTTAAATTATGAGTGAAACTCTCTTCTTAAAAAAAAAAAAAAAAAAATTCATTCTTTTAAAACATATAAAAAATAGATCTGATTTTCTATTATCAAAAACCATTTTTTTAGTTCTTAAAAAAACTGACTTGATCTTGTTGTATAAACCAAAAAATATTTTCTTTTAGTTCTTAAAGGTAGATTTCATATTTTCAAATCAAAAGACTTTATTTTATGTGATAAACACATATCTAAATTTTTATCTCCAAAAACCATTTTTTTCTACATACTACAAAATAGATTTGGTATTTTGACAAATCAAAATCAATTTTTTTTTACCAACCAAAACAAATCTGATTCTTTTCAAAAGAAGAGACTTCATTTATAAATAAATTTGTGTGATTTAATTTTTGATTCACATGTTCAACATATCATTCATGACATGCATAAAAAGATACATAGGTTACAAGAGTCTAGAAGACCAGACTCTATTTGGGTGGAATGGGTGCCTAACACCTTCCCATTTCGTAACCTGGCTTCTGGATTTAGGTCTTTGGGTAAGTATATCTAAGCCTTGTCTTTTCTTTTATTTTTGGTAGAATGTAACTAGGACAAAAAGCCATGTATTTTTGGTAGATTGTAACTAAGACCCAAAGCCATGTAATTTTTATTCAATCAATGAAGAGAAAAATTCAGTCATTTATATATTTTTTTCTTATTATTTTTGTATAAAAAATAAATGGCGACTCTACACCACTTACCCAAAAAGAGAGGTGCTCTAAAAAGCACTCCAAAAATCTCTCTTTTTTTGAGAGGCACTTTCGAGATCTCTCACACTACCATTAAATACTGTCTTGCGCATGTGTTTTCTCTATTTTGTTTTTCACAGGTTTGGGAATTTCTTGTTAATTCCCTACATGTACTGCACAAATCTTCCCTTTTCATTATATTTTTAATTTGATTAAATTTGACAACAGTGGCACAAAGAAGCAACAAAAATTTCATGCAGAAAAAGTTCGGCAATGCTTGTATTTTGTTATAACGATACAATATTATCACAAGGTAAATCATTCTTCATCAAAAACTTCATACTAAGAACCCATATCATATGGATTGAAAATCTATAAACAAAGCCCAAATAATCACACTATTCAAATTTTATACCGGTGAAGTATGAGCCATTTGCATTACTCAACTATTTATTCAAAAGAAATTATAAAAGTAAAGGAACTATTCATTAAAAAAACAAAAAAATGGTAAAAACATATTACTTCTTTGCATGTTGAAAACAAATGAAGAAGAAATGATTAAAGTCATGGTTCATCAAATAAATCAATATTAAATTTGAAAATCATATGCAAAATAATTTCTTCAAACTAAAAATTGAATGAATCATCATCAAAAGCAAACATAGAACACAATTTTTAAAAGATTGACATATAAAGAAAAAACAAATAATTATTAACCTATTAGTATTATAATTAACATAATCACTAAAGTATAATAGTAACTCTCAGTTTTGTATAACATAATATTTATTATAGGTATGTTGTATTATTCTTTCTATGGTATAATAATGAAAAAAAAAAAAAAAAAAAAAAAACTTTTGGAGTGCATCAAAATCTTTCAAGAAAATATA
>JAOWBE010147559.1:0-16062 GCA_028566155.1 Quercus phellos
CCCTAACAATTGTTTTCTTTTGTGCATTTCTTGATTACTTTGCATTTCCTTTTGCTGTCTTCATTTGTTGTTCAATAAAAATATTCTCGTTTACTAGTTTATGTGTATTGTAGGAAGCATGCCTTGTGCATAAATTGGTTCTTAAACAACCCCTTTAGCTGCGGTGAACCTAGCCTAGTCCACCAAACCACAATCATTTGGCCCAAGATCCTTGGGCCTGCATGCCAATGAAAAGACACTCACATTTTGGTGACTTCACTAGGGCCTAGGTAAAGAAGAGGGAAGAAGCAATCCTTTTGCAGAGCATGCCTCCAAGACAAAGGAACAGCAATGGTACTAATATGCCACCTGCGGCCTTTGATCCCATGGGAGAAAACGAAGTAGCTTCCAGACAAAGGGGCGAGGTGCCCCTGATGGAACAGGAAGTCGTGTCAAAACAAAGGCACACAAGGCAGGAGTCAGACCCCATGGCTCGAATGACAGCGATGTTGAAGGATTTGGAGCAAGAAGTTCGCTTTTTCAAAAAAGGCATGACACAGGAAATCAGAGACAATAATCCCCCTGTGGGTAACCAAGACAGAACTCAACCAGAATAAGGGTCAGCAGTGGGAGGGAGAACCAACCCCCAGTACCTAACGTTGGCAAATGTTAGTGCCCTCCTGGAGCAAGAAAATGAAAAACTTTCAGGGATCCCTAAGCAATTCTCTAAAGATCCCCCATTTCCACCAAAACTCCTTGGAAAGCCATACCCCAAAGGGTACGAACCCCCAAAGTTCCATCCTTTAGATGGAAGAAATGGAAGTGCTGTGGAGCACGTAAGTAGGTTCATTCACACTATGGGCCCCTACATAGGAGACAAAGAACTGTGTTTAAGAGAATTTGCTAAATCCTTAGTGGATAGAGCATATACTTGGTACACCATGCTGAAACCTGGGTCCATTAAAACCTGGGATGAAATGATGGAGAGATTCTGTGCTAAGTATTACCCCGGTGAGGACAAGATCACTTTCCAAAACCTTCAGATGGTAAAACAGAGGCCTAGGGAGGATCCTGTTCAGTTCATTAAAAGGTTTGAAGATGTGTCCCTAGACTGTTATGGGGACCACGAAGAAAAGGAACTCTTAGAAACCTGCATATCCAACATGCTTTTTGACTACAGACTCAACCTTGAAAATCTATGCATCGCACAGTTTGCTGACTTGTTGCAGAGAACCAGAAGGACGACACAAACTATAAGGACAAAAAGGATGCCAGTATCCTAAGGCCATGACAACATCAATGGGAGAGAAAAGGAAGAGGCCTGACGAGAAGGTGTTCGAGAAACCACCGGTGATCCCATGTACTGTAGAGGAGTTAAGCCATGTCCTGGACAAATGGATTGGGGATGGAGTCGTCAGGCCATTCACTGTGTCCAGACCACCAACTGAGGAAGAAAGGAAGAACCCTTTATTTTGTAGAATCCATAATTATGTCAAGTATTCCACCAAGGATTGTTGGACCCTCTGAAGACTCTTCCACAAAAAGCTAAGAGAAGGAACACTAGAGCTCACTTAAAAGGAGCCAGAAGTATAGAGGCCCCTTGCCCAACCACAAAGGGAAGGGGGTGGTAGCTGTAGTAATCCATGGACACCTAGTAGAAGAAGAAGAATCTAAAGTATCCTTCCACCCAAGCACAGTCAGGACTCTCCAGAAGAATCCTAAGTTCAGGTCACTATTCAACCAACTGGGATTTGGACCAGAAGCAAGAAGGGTGGCTATGGAGTCTCTCATGAGTATAGCAGCAGATTCGAGAATTGAATGTTTCACAGTAGAATCACATGCTAGTCGAGCTTTCTTGGAGACAACTAATGCAATAACTTTCACTGATGAGGATATGGAGGTTGAGCATCTAGACCACCGTAGACCCCTTTATCTAATGGCCACCATAAATGGTGTCCAAATCAAAAGAGCATTAGTGGACACGGGGGCATCACTCAACCTCATAGCCTTAAGTACCCTAATAGTTGTGGGCCTGGTCGATATGAGGATCCTGGGGGCTCCCATGGAAATAACAGGATTTTGAGGGTCGGTAGAATCAATCGAAGGATACGTGTAGCTGGCCTTAAGAGTAGGACCAATAGTGGCCCTGACAAGGTTTCATGTAATTAATGCAGAGGTGTCCTACTTGTATTATTGGGATGCCCGTGGCTCCATAAACACCGCCTTATTCCATCTACATACCATCAATGTATTAAAGGGAGATTAAATGGGAAGTCTATGAGGATCCCTACCAACCGTAACCCTTTCAACCAAGGAGAAGTGAACTTTATAGAAACAATTTTTTACTACGAGTTGGAACCAGATGATGAGAACCCCGCGCCAGGTACCCCAAAAGCACCTATCTTGGAAGAAGAAGAAGGAGGAATGGGTGACCTTGACCTGAAAAACCTTCTAGAAAGGAAAAGGCAAAAGAGGGAGCTCAGCTCCTCGGGATCCCGAGAATGTGTGGTGGTACGAGAACCTGGGAGAAGGTTGATTTATCGCTTATGAAGGTGCACGGGACCTGAATACATCATGCAGAAAGGTCCTAGACCATCAGACTACATGATGGCCCAAGAAGAAATCCCAGAAGAACCAGTTGAGGAAGCCCAGATTTAGCATGAAGAAGAATTAAGGTAAATAAATTTGGGAGCCGAGCTGGGATCCCAGAAGCCTGTCTTTATTAGCAGTGAGCTGATGGCACAAGAAAGAGAGCTATTAGTGGCCCTACTCTAGAAGTACAGGGACGTATTCGCATGGACCTCTGATGAAATGCCTGGTCTAGACCCAGGGTTGGTAGTTCATTCTCTCAACGTGGACCCAAGAGTCAAACCAGTAGTCCAGCTAGCTAGGGTCTTCCACACCGAGGTAGAAGCTCAGATAATTCAAGAAGTCAAGAAGCTATTAACAGCTGGTTTAATCAAACCCATCCAACACCCCAATTGGCTTTCTAACAAAGTACCTGTGAAAAAGAAGAATGGTCAGATCCGTTGTTGTGTGGATTTTCACAATCTGAACAAGGCATGCCCAAAAGACGAGTTCCTTTTGCCCAATATTGACCTCCTTGTAGATTTAGCTGTAGGAAGCTCTATGTTTTCATTTATGGATGGGTACAGTGGGTACAACTAAGTTTGCATGGCTGCCAAGGATGCAGAGAAAACGGCATTCAGAACTCCAATAAGGAATTTTTATTGCATTGTAGTGCCCTTTAGCCTTAAAAATGCAGGGGCTACATATCAACGAACCATGACAGCTATCTTTCATGACATGATGCATAAGGAGATGGAAGAATACGTAGATGATATTGTGGTTAAATCAAAAACTAGGATAGGACATTTCCAGGTACTTGAGCAAGTTTTCGAAAGATGCAGGAAATACAAATTACGCATGAATCCCATGAAATGTGCCTTCGGGGTGTTTGCTGGGAAGTTCCTTGGATTTCTAGTACATCACAGAGGCATAAGTATAGATCCAGCCAAAGCCACTGCCATTGCCACAATGAAAAAACCGACAACAGTGAAAGAGCTCAAAAGCTTCCTAGGGAGAGTCTCCTATATTAGGAGATTTGTGCCTGGGCTAGCTTTAGTTACAATGGGTTTATCCAAACTATTGCAAAAAGGGACGAAGTTCACCTAGGGAACGGAACAATAGAAGGCCTTCCAAAGAATTCAGCAGATCATGAGTCACTTACCTACTCTCCAAGCACCAGTACGTGGGTGACTCCTGTTGCTGTACATAGCATCAAACTCCTAAGCAATAGGAGCCTTGCTAGCATAGGATGATGATGATGGGAATGAGCAACCTATTTACTATGTAAGAAGGACACTCAAAGACGTCAAGACCAGGTACCCTAGGATAGAAAAAGCCTGCCTAGTGATTATCTACGCATTCTAGAGGTTGAAAAGATATTTCTCAGCTCACCAGATCCTTTTGGTGGCTAAGCCCCACCCTATAAACGCACTCCTACACTAGCCCTTTCTCACAGGAAGGATATCACAATGGCTAGTCCTGCTCTCTCAGTATGACATAGGCCTAAGAACCCCTAAGGCTGTCAAAAGCTAAGCCATAGCAGATCTGCTAGCTCAGTTCCTAGGAAAGGAAGAAAGCTCACTGAGTGAAGAGATCCCGGGTGAGGTGGCGATGATAGAGATCCCAGGAAAGAAATGGACAATGAGATTCGATGGGTTAGCTACAACGACTTCAAATGGGGTGAGAGTCGTACTTAGCTGTGAAAACAGGGACACCATACCCTTGTCTTTCAAGCTTGGTTTCTCTTGTTCTAATAATGCAGCCGAGTATGAGGCATACCTGACCGGGTTAACTATAGCACTCAGTATAGGAGTAAAGCATATGGGAGTACTGAGAGACTCCAATCTTGTAGTTTCCCAGGTGAAAGGTGACTTTGCACTAAGAGAACAAAGTTTAGCAGCCTATAGGACTTAGGCGCAAAGGCCAGAGTAGGAATTCCAGACCTTTAGCATAGAGTACATTCAAAGGAGTGAGAACAGGTTTGCTGATGCGCTCACCACCTTAGGATCCCAAGTTCTATTCAAAGGAAGGGACACATTGGTAAGGATAGGAAAGCAGGAACATTCTATCATAAGGATCCTCCAAAAGATGTACCCGAGAGAGTCCAAACAGTGGGATTGGAGGAGCGAAATCAAAGAAAAAATGAAAGAAGTAGGACCCGGATGAAGTATCAAAGAGCTAAGGGATTACACTCTGATAAAAGGGGAACTATACAGGAGGCTGCCTGGAGGAATCCTATCTAGGTGTATCAACGAGAAGGAAGGAAAATTGAGGCTAGAAGAATTACATACCCAAGCCTGTGGGGTCGCAGAAAAGATCAGCCTATATAGAAGAATGCAACGTATGAGATACTACTGGCCAAATATGAACAAAGAAGCAGCAACTATACAAGAAAAATGTCAAGAACGTCGGCTTGCAAAAGACAAAGAAGAAAGCTACACTGTATTTGCTACAGAAGACTGGAGAATTCCTTTCATAGAATACTTGGATCAAGGGATTCTACCAATTGATAGGACGCTAGCCCACCAACTTAAGAAACTGGCGGACAGGTACTTCTTGTAGAAAGGAATCCTATTCAAAAGAGGATTCAGTGGAGATCCTCTAAGATGCTTGGGGCCAAGAGAAGCTAGAGAAGTAGTTAGGGAAATCCATTCCAGTGATTGTGGGAGTCACCCAGGAAAAAGAAGGCTCTATAAACAGTTACTATTGTTGGGGTACTACTAGCCAACGATGAAAAGGGACTCCAAGGAACTAGTCAAAACCTGCCACGCCTGTCAAGTCCTCGGAGATGCAATCCATACTCACCCAAATATGTTGCAGGATATGACAACACCATGGCCTTTCCACACTTGGGGGATTGATCTCATAGGGCCTATAAACCCCCCATCCAATGGTTACATATGTATCTTAGCAGCCACAAAGTGTTTTACAAAATGGGGAGAGGCCATCCCTTTGAAAAAAGCCACCGGAGCGGCCATAGTAAACTTTATTTGAGAACATATCATTACACGGTTTGGGATCCCCAAGAGATTGATTAGTGACAATGGGACCCCATTCATAAACAAAGACATGAAGGGGTTGACTGAGACATATTATATCAAGCATGGAAGGTCCACCCCATACTACCCACAAGGAAACGACCAGGCAAAGGCCACTAATAGGGTGATGCTGAAGATCCTTAAAAAGATGAAGCATGAGTATGGAGGGAAATAGAGTGACCATTTGGCAGATGTACTTTAGGCATGCAGGAGCTTTGTAAAAAGGCCACAGGATTTTCGCCGTTTTCCCTAGTTTATGGAATAGAAGCTATCAGTCCTGTGGAATTAGTTGTTCCCACACCAAGAGTAGTACTTGAAGAAAGCCAAGAGGAAACTGAGGACACAAATAATGAAAGGAGACTGGCAGATCTGGAAGGGGTAGAGGAAGAAAGAGAATTAGCCAAGAAGAGAAGGCAGAGGTATCAGCAAAGAATGACTAAAGCATATGCACAAGCAGTACGCCCAAGAGCTTTCACTGAAGGGCAGTTGGTACTGAGGATGGCAGAACACGTAAGGAGGAACCTTGCAGGACCCTCCAAATTCGCCCCAAAATGGGAAGGACCCTACATCATTAGAAAAGCTCATGAGAGTGGGTATTACAACCTCACAAAGGAAGATGGGACAGTCTTGACAGAACCCATAAATGGGAAATGGTTGAAACAGTACTATGCATGAGAAAGAAGGGGTCTCAGCACACCAGGATCCTTTTGCCAATTCTCCAACTCACTAAGTGTTTTTATCATTTCTTTGCTTTTTTTAGGAATTCTTATCTAGGTAATTTTGTTTAGGAACTCATGATAGAAGGACACTTTGTGATCCTTACTATCTTTGATGACTTTTCCTATGTTCCTTAAGTAGTAATCGCATTTTAATTCAACAAAATCTTGCTTTTTTCCATCAGCCTTTAAGTCTTAAATATCGCAAAGTCCAAATTTAGACGGAATTGAGGGAGGATATCTAGGCCAAGACAAAAAATAAATAAATACTTTTTGACACATGACCCAGATAGTTTCAAATGCATGGTCTAGGATCACAGGAAAAAGTAATTGCTCAGGATACCTAGCCCACCACTTGACAAAAAGGGACTTGCCAAGTTCATTAGTTGAGATTGAAAAAAAAAAAAAAAAAAAAGGCGAGGGGGAGGGGGGGGACACCCAATGTACCCAGTTTAGTACTTGCTCAACAAAACAACCACCGGGGTACCTGGTCCAGGACCTATAGTAAAACTTGTAGGAACCATGGTCTAAGACTCTGTAATTAAAAAAAAAAAAAAAAAAAAAAACAGAAGGGAAAGAAAAGCAATGTACCAAAGGGAAACAAAGAAATCCACATGCTATTAAAAAAAAATTATTAGAAACAATCTTGAAACACAAATATAGATCTATGTAAAAAGAAGGGGGAGTAGTGTTCAAGCAAAAGAAAAAAATGGAAACTTATACAACCCCAAATTGTTTATACATTTCCAAACCAGCTAGAAAAGGGGGGAGAAAATGAAAGCTAGGACATAAGGCCGGCCAACAAAGAACCATCTGGGGAAATAGCAGGGATAGCTGAAGAAGAAAGAACCCTCTGCCTTTTGACCTCCAAATCTTGCAAGACCTTGTGAATGCAAGCCAGAGCTTCCTCAGCAACAACAATCTCAGCATCTATACTCTTGGAAGCCTGCCTTTGGAATAGCATGTGGGCCAATAAACGCAAATGTTCTAGCAAGAAGGACAGGTTGAACTTGGCCTCTAAAAGGTCCTGTACCACTCCCCTCCACTCCAAAAGCTTCTCTTTAGATAAGAAGTCTATAGAAGAATCTCTCAAAGAAATTAGTACAGCACACAGCAGCTCCATCAGGACGTTGCCCAGAAAAACGCCTCCCTTAAAACCACTAATAAAGTCTTCATGACTTTTGAGCAACCCTTCTAGCAACGGCTGACCCTCCACAAGCACAGAAAAACTCAAGAAGTTGCCGTAGGAAGATCCAAAGGAATGGAAGTGGCTAGCAGGGAGGCTGTTGAACTCCAGGAGATCAAAACGGGCCAGGAAGATGAAGCCTTGAATCAGGATCTGAAGCAGCCACTCCTAGAACGTCCCCCATCATTGTATACCTACCTAGAGGAACTGGAGAACCTTAAGCCTTTTGGGTTGTTTGAAGATCAGCAACCTGAACGGATCCCACAGCCCCCTCAGGAACCATAAGCTCAAAATCCCTAACACCTGTGTCAACAACTCACAAAAAAAGGGGGAAACAGACTTAGTTTAAAAAAAAGGGGAGAGGTGGTAAAAAAAAAAAAAAAAAAAAGAAGGGAAAAGGTGAAACCAGTATCGGCTTCCTGGGGCGGAACCTTCTCCTCCTGCTCCTCTAGTTTCTTAAAAGACTCTGAGAAAGGACACATAGCAAGTTGAAAAAAGGGTGAGGAAACCTTAGCATAATGACTGAAAGAAGGTAGAGACGTAGGGGGTTTCGCCATGGAAGAAGAAGACAGGGGAGGGGCATAAAAAAAGAAAAGAAAAAAAAGGAAACACAGTAAGGACAATCTACACCCACCTTCAGAATCCTTTGATTCCAAAGAAAAGGCAACGCTAGGAACAAACTTCACACTGGCTTGACCTACAAAGAGAAAGGAAAGAAAGAACTCAAAAGGGGAAGAAAAAAAAAAGGGGACAAAAGAGAAATAGAGTTAAAAAAAAAAAAAAAAAAAAAAAAAAAAAAAAAAAAAAAAAAAAAAAAACAAGGTTTACTCGTTTGTTTGGACAAAGACGTGCCTCCCAAAGTTTCTGTACTTAACACCTTCTGAAGGAACACAGTTCTAATGGGACTAGGAGTTTGCTCAAGTTGAGGACTTTGGGACGCAAGAAGTTGGGAAGCCTCAGGATCCTAGACAGCTTGGACACCCTGCATTGGTTGCCCAGCCTCCTCAACTACGTCACCACTAGGGGGCTCCTCTTCCACACTAGGAAACACAATAGAGAGGGCTGCAATCGTTTCCTCCTCCAGAGTCCTACCAGTCATGGGAGGAGACACTTCCACCTTAAAAAGAAAAGAGAGCAGCAGACAAGCAAATGATAAGTATAGGTAACAAGGTGCCATAGACACACAGTACTAGAAAAGGGAATAAAAGCAAGCAAAAAGAGGCATGAATAAGGAAAGGACATACCACATCATCATCAGATGACTGACTTCTACCTTTCTTGGAATCCGATTTGCATTTGGACTGCAAAGAAAACAACCACTCATCAGCTAAAAGGGAGAAGGCGATGCAACAACAATGACAAACATAAAAGAGAGAAGAAGGAAAGAGGTCTTGCCCTTCTCTCTCTCTCTACAGATTCTTTGATAGTCTTTTGTTTACTACGAGTATGCCTAAAGGGTCCTAAGGGGGACTGAGATACAAAATCAGAGGATCCCAAAGAACCATGGACTGAAGAAGTCACAGGAGCTTGGAAAAAAGAAGACTCTACCTTAGTCTTCTTCCGAGACCTTGTAGTCAAAGGTTGCCCAACTTCCTTTTCCTCAGGGGCCACCAATTACTTCTGGGATTTCCCAGTCTTTCTCTTTTTTGCCTCTATGCCCTCTGCACTTTCTTTAACTTCGACATCTTTCAATTTTTCCTGCTTGATCCTTTTTTCCTTGCCTTTACTTGTGGGAGTGACAGCACCTATGGCCTCTATTGCACCCCTCTTAATGGGTACCTCGGAAGAAATGCCATTGATAAGGTCACAGCCCGACCAAGTTTTTGGAAAATCCTGTGCATAAGTCACCCAGCCTCCCCTGGAAGCATGCCATTCCACAAACCCTGTCTTGCTACTCATAGTAGTAGAAACAATTCCAGTAGTAGGTAGGAATAGGCATTTGTTGGATATTGAAGCAGAAGAAATACTAGGATTGTGAGTTTCCCTAATCATGCTAGAACCAACATAGTCAATAAAAGATTTATGTACTCTCCTCCAATAGCCAGGATAATCATTGGAGGCAAAAACTCCTCTCTGGGAATTGGGCACTACAAACTGAGGGCTCCTCTGCGACAAATAGGAGAAGGCCTAGAGTCTCAAAAAAGGATCCAAAGAGGGAAGAGATGGTACTATGTCTTTAAACGCCAAGGGAGTATCCTGATCAAAACCAAATTGCCGGAGTATCTAGTGTGCTGAGTAATGAGTATACTTGGGGCCGCTTGAAGAGGGCATAGGAAGCCAAGAGGGACTAATGCAAGCTAGGTAGGTTAAACTACCCTTATCATCACGGCGCAAATCAAAAGTGTTTCCTGTAGAAGTAAGAAAAGAAGACAATACAGTGTCACAAGCAAAGCCAGGACCGAACTCCTAGGAAGACCACCAATGTAAATGTCCTACCTGATCAAATAACTCAACTAGGCTGAGACTACCACCTTTCAGACTAATCCAGCGGACGATGATAGGAAAAGTATTAGTTGAATTACCATAGAGACCTTTAATTATATCAGGGGATCCCTGGAACTTGTCTTTCACAAACTTCAAATTTCTACACTTAGCTAAAGTGGCTGAAGAACGATCCCACATAAATATCTAAAGGATAGTATAGTGAAGAGATAAAGTGATTACATAACAAAAGTCGCCTTTGGCTTCATCCCCGTGAAGCTGGTCCAATTGGGAATAGACATGGCCCAAAAACAAGGGGGCTAAAGGATACTGGGCACCTCGGTCCAACTTAATTGCCAACGGAAAGAAAGTAGACTTGATCCCATACCCAGGGAACTCACTAAATAGGAACTTGCTAAGCCAGAACGCCAGGAAACCGGCTTGCCTAGCTTCCTTATCTTTCTCACGCGAAAGGGTCATAACCTATCTCCCCATCCTAGCCGGCTTACCACCAGGAGAAGCAGTACGACCACCAAAATGGCTACTTGAGATCCTCTTAAAAAAGACTAATATCAAAAGGATCCTCATCCCCAAATGCCGGAAGAAGGAAGTTGTTGACCACATCCTCCAGGGTGATTGTCAACTCACCAATAAAAAAGAAAAAAATGTGAAGAGAAGGGCACCAACGGCGTACCAGATGCTTGAGACCCTTAGCGTTTCTGAAACCCTCAAGATTCCTGGAAATCGCCATTGCTTTCAAGATCCCAACATGCCTCAAGTAACCCACGAACTCCTCGTTAGAGAGTTCCCTATCCACCCAGATGGGCCAACCTTGGATTTTTCCAGGGACAAAATCAAAGAAGATGGGCACCACCTCTCGAAGTCCCTGCCTGATCTAAAGATCAAAGATTTCTCTAGGGTTTAGAGCCTGAGCAGAACCAGTGAAACCCGCCTGACCAGAGAATACCCAAGCATGAGGGGACGGAGGGGCCTCACCATGAGACACCTGAGGAAAAAATAGACTAGGGGTATACTAGGGGCCCCGTAGGGGAAAGGCTGGGCGCTCAGTAACCCTATAAGACTCGCCCTAAGTAGAACCAGAGGAACCTTCGTCCTCATAAGGGTTGCGAGTACGCTCTCTTCTTTTTCAAGAAGAAGAGGAAGCCATCAAACCAATGAGTATGATGAGAAGTAGGGAGAATTGGAAGAATGGAAGAAGAAACAAGAGTAACAGACTGATTGAGAGAGAGAGAAGAGAACTAAAGGTGGAAGATTCAGGGAAGCAAAGGAATAATGTGAAGTGCTCACGATAAAAGCACGAAGAGCAATTGGAAAAGAAAATGTATAGAAAGACGCACCAGTTGCCCAAAATATTTAGTTTTGAAGGAGAAATTAATTAGCAGTTATTAATGGAAGTTACGGGGAACGTAAAAAGTGGGTGGAGGAAGTTTTACTCCAAAACTCAACTGCCACGTCTAGTGCAAAGGAGGGGAAATTACAAAATAAAGAAGCACAACACGTAGGAAAGACCAGGATATGCAAAAGCAATAGGAAGGCCAGGATCCTGATGAAGGAAAAAGGGAACCTAGGGATAATTAAAAAGAAATCCTACGAGAACTAAAAACCCTGAATTACTCACACGTGGGCTTCAAGCAACCCACAAGCTCGGGGAGCTAAATGTTGAGGTCTAAAAAATCATAGCACCCAGGCCCAAAGGAATAACACAAAGGGGCCATGGAAAATGAAATTAAAAAGAAAAGAGGTGGTAAGTCCAAAAGGCTTGAAGCCCAAAAAGACCATGAAATACAAGCCCAAAAGCCTATGAAGGAAAAGAAAAAAAAAAAAAAAGAAAAGAGATCCAAATCAAAAAATGGAAGAAGAACCAGCGTAAAATAGTTAAGTTGGGATCCTTAGAGACTGCCAAAGGCTCGGGATCCCCAAGGCATATAGCACAGCTAAGACAGGATTAAGACAACTCAAAGGAAAACACCAAAAAAACACTAGAAACAAAGGCAAATATGTCCCTCTCGAGTATCAGAGATCCAACAAGAAAAATGAGAAAGCCTAGAGTAACCTCTCACAATGCAAAGGAACGGTACCTTGAGGAACCAGAACAAGGAGCTGTAAAAAAAAGGAAGTAGCAGCAGAAAACTTTCGAACCAGCAAAGTTGGATTTCGCCCACTCAAGAAAAAATGACAAAAAAGGAAGAACGGCCAAAAGTTGAACCATAAGGAATGTGACATCAAGTGCACTTCGGAATAGAAAAGTCAGCCATGGCTTTAGAAGAAATAGCATCAAAAGGAAGAAAAAATGAGAAACAAGGAAAGGCTCAGCCTTCTAGGTGATAGGCACAAAACAGACTCTGGTACACAGTGAGCAAAACAGGGGAATCAATGGTTCCTCGGGACTCTAGATTAACACTATAAAAAGGGGGAGAAAGCAATAGAAGAAAAAAGAATAGAATCATTTTGAGAAAAACTCTGTCAAAAAACTCAAAGAAAGTAGAGAATATCTCCCGATATCCCAGAAACAGCCACTATAGCATATACTTGGATTCAAAAGGATTCAAACTTTACAAGTCTTAGAGGCTTGGATAGCCATCAAAGTCTCTAATTTTTGAGCTTATTTGAACCTTGTATCACGTCTTAGTGAGCACATTATAACCATAATTAAGGAAAATTAATGAAGTATTTTCTATTAATTTGAGGACCCCTAATAGTTGTTTTCTTTTGTGCATTTCTTGATTACTTTGCATTTCCTTTTGCTGTCTTCATTTGTTGTTCAATACAAATATTCTCGTTTACTAGTTTATGTGTATTATAGGAAGTATGTCTTGTGCACAACTTGATTCTTAAACAGTTGTTGTCCTTTTTTTTGTTGTTGTCAAACAGTTGTTGTCCTTTTTTTTGTTGTTGTCATATCTATTTGTAAAGAATAATTTATTAGTGAAAGGTTTCTCAAATTTTGTGCGAGTGGATCACTAAAGAGAGTTTGAAGCTTCCAATGGTTGCTTGAAGGGAACTTATCATTTATTGGATAATACATATTGTAGGAAACACAATTTGTATTTTTATAGAAGTTATAGTTGTATTAAAGAAGCAAAAAAAAAAAAAAAAAAAGAGGTTACACACGATACAACAGATGACAATTAGGGTACTCTATACCGATGTAGATTTCACTTTTTCAAAGTTTCTCTAGATCAATAACTTGTTTATTCTAAATGTGGTTCTTTTTGAATTATATGGAGAATTCATAGCACATATATAGTTAAAGGGAAGAGGGGATTTATAAGAAACACATAGAATTTGTTAATATTATCTACTATTTGTATTCAATTGTGCTTGCTTCTTATGAGATTAGATGAGGGGATTAAAAATGAGTTTATAAACCGCAGGTAAGAAAATTCAATCTTAAAAAAGGATTGTGCATGAAACTATTATCAAGTTTCTTCAAATTAATTTATGTTGTATATGCAAATAAAGAATATTTTTAATTTATTTGCTTTTAATATGTTGCTTACATCATATTTGTTATTAGATAATAGAAATTATATACATGTTGATTCTCTAAAAAAACATGTGATTGTTGTCAACGACAATAACTATAAAAATTAAAATCTTCAATCTTATAAATTTATGCTCTTATGAAAATGAAATCGTGCAAAGAACAGGTCAAACACTAGTATATTATAAAATTAGTGATAAATAGAAATTAAAAATACACTCTTAAATGTTCACTATTACTTCCACCAATAAGTGAGTTCCAGTTAGCTCAATTGGTAAAATTGATGATTGAATACCAAAAATCGATTAATGTCTTGATTTGATAAAAAAAAGCTATTATCAAGAGTGGACGTTATAGATTAAAACTCTCTCTAAAAAGAAAATGACTTCCACCAATATTTAAATTAGGACAATTAAATATGAACCCTTAAATGTCTAACTCCACAAGTATAAGTGCTTGTGGGGTGTGAGGGAGAAGGGTCGGGGTTCAAGTTTCTAGGAGGAAGTTTTACACACATATACACTTAGATTAGGCCATTATATAATTTCTACATTGTCTATATATATATATATATATATATATATATATATATATATATATAATTAAATCTACACATCTATAGTAAAAATGTGTATATGATATTATTTTTATATTTTTATTTTGGATCCAAAATTAAATATATAATAATTAGGACAAAATCCAAAATTTGACAACTATAGTCTATACATATATAGCATGCAAAAAAATTAGGCTCTTTTGAATATAAACCACTGTTAATTTCTCTAAAACTTCCCCCTCTCTCTTTATGTGTGTGTTAATCTAAAATATATATAGCATGAAAATATTTTTCTCAAAAAAAGAAAAAGAAAAAGAAAAAGAAAAAGAGAATGTATATCGAAATTCCCTAATGTTTATCTTTTTATATTTCTTTATATTTATTTAGGGTATTACTGAGATTTATCTTTATAATTATAAAATATCATTATTTTGACAGTTACAATTACATTTGTTTCAATTACTTAAACATATAATATCTCCTCCTGCACCCGACAAATAATGTCTCTCTGTCACTAAGAAAGTAGGTTTCCCCTACTTCTCTTAGGCTGTAGAAGTATTGTCCCTTCTTGGAAGGAGAGTTTGTTTGTCTGTTAGTTTATTGTCTCTCTGGGAGTATCACGCATACTCTTAGAGATTGTGGGGTTTCTTTTCTAGGGGCTTGGGAAACAGTTTTTCAGTTACTCTCCTACTTTTGGTGTGATCCTGTAAGTAGTAAGAGAATGGAGCAACTGACAAGGAGGTGGGAAAATATGTCACTTTCAAATAAAGAGAAACAGGATTTCACACTCCCTGAGGATCATAGAAAGGGAGAATTTGTAATTGCTGCTAAGTTCTTAACTTCACGTTTTCTCCAAATGGAAGCGGTTGCAAGAACTTTCAAGCAAATATGGCGTTTCAATAACGGATTCAGAATACGCAATCAAGGAAATAACACTGTCCTATTTGTCTTTGATAACCTGGCTGATGTGGACAAAATCCTGAACAACCAATCGTGGAGCTTTGACAAACATTTGATTATAATGCAAAGGTATGCGAATGACGGTCCCGTCAATGAGCTATCTTTTAACAAAGTTCCATTTTGGGTGCAAGTCCATGATATCCCATGTAGTTTTCTAACGAGGAAGGTAGCAGAGAAGTTATGTGACATAGTGGGTGAGGTCCAGAAATCTATTGGCGTAGTGGATGACGATGGAGGCAGTTTTTTCCGAGTTCGAGTGTTGGTGGATATTACTCTTCCTTTGTGTAGGGGAAGGGTAATCTCCTTACCTAACGGTAGTAAGAGTTGGGTAAATTTTAAGTACGAACGGTTACCAAATATGTGCTATTGGTGTGGGCGTTTGGATCACAATGACAGGGACTGTGAACTATGGATTGAAAGCAAAGGCACGCTGACTACAGAGCAGCAACAATTTGGATCGAGTTTACGTGCACCTCCGTATAAGTCAGCGGGTAGAGACGTCATCTATGTTCCGGGATTTTTTGAAGGCAGGGCTCGGCGTGCACAAGGCAAAACGGTGGTGGCGCAACCAGATAAGGCAGTGCCAGAGATGGAAGTGGAATGGATAGGTGGAGCAATGAATGCGGGATCCGTTGCTGGTCCAGAAGTACGTATTAATGCAGGGGGCAAGCCTAGTATTGAAGAGCGCCTTAATCACGTGAACGTAAATCCGGAAGTAGTGCAGCCTGTGAAGCATACGTTGGGGAGTATTGATTCGGTTTGTCCTGAAATAAATGAGGTGATTGAAAGTGTCATTACTATTCCCAACTCAGCAAGATCCGTTGAAGAGAAGATTACGTTGACTGCAGTGAATATGGGCAAGAATATCGGAGGCAAGGATTTAATTCCTGAATTAGTGGAGACAGCCTCCACTAGTAGGGATACGGATTCAGTGGAAAAAACCCTAGTTAACTCCAACAATACCACTCATGCGTCTAACCCTACCATTAATGAGCAGTTGATCCAAACCGTTGATGGGGACACGTCGTAATCTGCCAACCTCAGACCTTGGAAAAGATTCTTGTGCCAACCAAAAGCTACTAAGGTAGAGGCCAACGTTGAACAGGGAAAAAAAAGAAAATCTTGCATTGAAG
>JAOWBE010147573.1:4491-16057 GCA_028566155.1 Quercus phellos
GAGTATTCAAACTAAAACAAGTACTAACTAACTAGCTATTTGAAAAAGTGTGTGTGTGTGTGTGTGTGTGTGTGTGTGTGTGTGTTTTAATAGCAATTTTAAAATATACCTTTGAAAAAACAATTTTAAAAATTACAATTAAATATTTGATAAAATTCCAATATGAAAATTGAGCTATTGATCTAAAATTTTTGTTTCAACGCAAAATACTAAAATTAACCTTCAACAGACCAAAATTTTGGAGAGATCAAATTTTATTTTTAAAGGCACGAGTATTTTTTTAGGGTGTTCAATTTTTTTTTTTTGGGTGGTTAAGGTTTTTTTTTTCTAGGGTGGTCAACTAACCCGTATTAATTAAACTTTTTTTAAGGTATATAAATTTTCTTTTTCAAGTGAGAGTGGTCATGTGACCACCCTCACCAGCGCATAGAGCCACCCTAGGTCTACCACTAACACTCAACTTATTTTGCACCAATCTTAACTTGACACATTTGTTGAATATGGAAATTGATGAATACAAATCTTCTATCCTACTTTTTGTGTTTCACTTTTATTCCACCCATCACCACTTATCACATATTCTTTTTTACTTTCCTTATAAAATTCCCAAAGTTTAAAAAGGAAAAAAATATTAGACACATGTTATATCATAATCAAAGGAGCATAAGCAAAACACAGAGTTGGAAGAGGATTTTTATTAAAAATTTGGTGTATTTCTAGACTAATTTTAGTCATCCCTGACTCTTCAAATACAATGGGATTTCACACCTGGAAAATCTTTCACTCTACCTTATCCCAGTAAGACTATAGAATGTTTTTGAAAATTAAGACCATTCAACAAAAATATACTAAGGGGGAAAAAAAAACACTATAGAATTTGGGAATCAATGGAAAACAAGAGTAACTCTCATAAGTCACAACAACTTAAATATCCTATGGTTAGGGCTATCCACAGGTCGAGTTTGTGCCCAACCCAGAACCGACCCGCTGGAATCGGGTGGGAAAAAAATGCACCCGCCACCAACCTGCCAGAGTATTCGGGTCGGAAGGTTCAGACCACCAACAGGTGGCAGGTGGGTCGGTCGGAGTCATAGATCTGAGAACACGGCAAGAAAACGATGAAAAAAATAAAAATCTGGCAAAGAGAGCCAGATTCCAATGATAGTTTTCCAGATTCCGACAATATTTCCCTAAGATCCATTGAGATTTTGCTAGATCCTGTGAGATTTTGGCGAAAATATCATCGGATTTGATGAGATATCGCCAAATCCGTTCAAAATCTCATCGGATCTAAGGGAAACATCACCGAAATTTGGGTTTCTTCGTCGGATTCTGAAAAACTATCGCCGGAATATGGAAATTTTGGCCGGAGTTTGGAAATATTTCAGTCTGTTCGGGTTTTTCGGGTTTTAGGGGAGGAAAACCAAAACCGATCCACTGGAATCGGTTTCTGGTAGTGAAGACCCGCTGCCGACCCACCGGAGTAGTCGGGTTGGCCGGATTCGGGTCAGATCCGATCGGTTGTTTGGGTGGGTCGGGTTACCAAATCAATCTGGACAGCCTTACCTATGGTCCAGAGTTAGCAAGACCCACTCTTCAACCAAAACCCATGCAATTAGTCAATATAAATTTTAATTTTCGTCCTCCAAATTTTTGAGGCCCAACCTTGGTAACATTGTAGAAGCCTCTAATTCCTTTAGGGGTCAACTTTACCACAAAGCCCTAATAGACAAACTGTCCCCAATCCATGAGTCCATCTCAAAGAGAAGTTGAATTATAGGATTAGGACCCGGTAAAAATATTTTTCCAACTCCAATTAAAATGCCTACAAAATAGGACACTCTCCTACTAATACATGTCTTCAAAATAAACTTATCCAAAATTTAAATAAATAAATAAATAAAAAGGAAATTACGACATTAGAAAAAAAAAATAAAAATAAAAAGCCTCATCACATGCGCAAAGCACATGTGATGAGGCTAGTAATTTGTTAAGAGCATTCCTAATCGCTTATGCCAAAAAATAAAAATAAAATAAAATAAAAAAGCATTATCTCACCAAAAAGCCATTTTATTTATTTTACATTACTACTCTTACAACATACCCTATATTACATTCTTTATTTTACAATACACCATATTAAAATAATATATATTTTTATAGATCATACATGTTTGAGTGACAAAAAAAGAATAAAAAAGGATTATGCATGTTTGAGAGAGAGAGAGAGAGAGAAAAGCATAAGCTATATAGTATTATCTACAAATACATGATACTGTAACAATGTTTAATATTTGTTAAAGGAATGCAAGGCTGAATGTACGGCTCCTTTTTTTTTTTTTTAAATGAAAATCTTTACGTATTTTGCATTTCATCCAGTTTTAAAGGACCTAATGAGAATGCTCTAATATGCTCTTTATTAAACTATTAGTATTATATATTGGTAAGTATGAAATTGTCGTGTCTTGAAGATTTCAATTTAAAATTTTAATCATCTATCATCCTTATACCATATGCATAAACCAATTTGGTTCAAATAAGATAGATGAAAATCGGGATAATCATCTAGGAAAAAATAATTATTGATATTTTGCATTTGTCATGTCCTTATGGACATTCTTTGAGCATGCATTGATGGCATATATAAAATATTTCATTTATATCTTTTTATCCTTACAGGCAAATCAATATCTTTTTAAGGTTGTAGCTGGCAAGCAATCCAAATTAATATTTCAAAGCATTTCGTGAAAAGCCAAATGAAGAGTGTAGTGCTTGGATTCCTAACTCATAGAAGTGGGGATGTTTGAGGAACTTTTGGTTCTTGATTAGGTAAGGCTTCATTGTCCATACAATGTAACTGAAAGCATATGGGTTTAAATAAAAATAATGATTGTGGTGTGGACAGGTCTATGATTTTATATGGACAAAGTGATGCTTGGTTTTGCTACAGGGCTTGAAGGCCTTGTATGGAATTCTTGGTTTAACTATATTTTCTTGCAAGATATCAACACTATAAATTTAATTTTTCATGAGTATTTCCATTAAGTGTTCTTTCTCTTTTGATTTTAACTTAGCTTTTTATGAATGTTGATTCTTTGTTGTTAATTAGGGATATGCTTTTGATTCCCAAAAAAAAAGAGGGATATTAATCTTTTCATTTCTTGATCAATTTTGAATATTATTTGGATGTAAATAATCAGTGGAGTAGTGTAGACACCCCATTTTGTACTCCTTGCGACTCAGGCCATCGTTCCTTAATGATGTTAGAATTCTAAGGCCTAAGGGTTGTTTAAGACCTAATCAGATTACAAATTGAGTTGAGATGTGTTAAAATGGAAAATATAACTTTTTATGAGAAAAACAAATCTATTTTTGGAAAATAAAAGGCCAAGAAAACCCTCTGCCTATGTACGCGGGCCATAACCTGTGTATGCAGGTCTGATACATGTGTACGAAGGCACAGACCTGCACACGCAGCTAGGGTTTCAGAAACGTATGAAAGGCAAGTTTTCTACATTAATGTTGAGGTTTGGAATGAATTTCACATCGTCTGGGAGCCTTTCCAAACCTCTATTTTCTCACTATATAAAGCCATACATGGCACCTTTTCAAAACACACAAAAAATCCTACGGGAAAACCTAAGATTTACTAGAAATAGTGAATCAAAAAGGGAGTTTTTCACAAAACATCCTCAAGTCAATTTTATTTTGATTAGGACCTTTTCTAGTCTTGATCCTCAAGTTTTGAAGTTTACTAATCATTTTTGTTTGGTTTGAATAGATTTGGCTGAGGGGAACAGTAAAAATCAAATTAAAAGAGCTTTTATTTTGAGGTATATTTTCCAAACCCTTTTCTTTCATTTCTACCTTTAATCTTGCTTTTAATCCTATTTCTTTGTATTGTTTGTGTGTTAATATGTTTGTTTAAGTTTAGGTTTTAGTTATTTTCTGTTTTAAAGCCTGCTAGGTTGTTAGATTAGCTTTTCTTTCTTTTTTGTTCTTGTTTTCTGAGTTAGGGTTCTTCTAGGCATAACTAGGCACACATACTCAAGCCTAAAAACCCTAATCTGAGTCTTTTTGCTTTTGTTTCTTTGTTCCTTTTACATAATATGCCTATATTTTGATCTTCTTATATGTTTTTGAGCCTCTATTTCTTTGTTTATTTGTTTGTTTGCTTCACATATTCATTCATTGACGCATAGGTGCTGAGATGCAATAAGTAAGGCAAGTGAGATAAGTCATGCATTCACATGAACATGCATTGGGTATTTGTTTGATGATGAATATGAGCATGCTTGTTTGGATGATTCACTCTTAATGTAATCACATGTTTATTTGAATCTTGCCATGCTTGTGCTTCTCCCATGTACACTTGCTGCCTTGTTTGAATAAGTTATTTGCCATGATAGATGTATGCTAGGGTTAGCTGATGAGCATGATAGAGGTCTTTAGGATGAAATGTCATGTTATATGCTTAGATGTATGCTAGTGTGTGTGTGTGTGTGTGTGTGTGTGTGTATTAAAATGCAATGTTGAGTGTGCCGTTAATAGGTGTGAGAGACTGGGAAATTGGGTGCTCTCAAAAAAGAGATTTGGGTGCTTTTAAAAGCACCTCTCTTTTTGGGTAAGTGGTGTGGAGTCGCCACTTATTTTTTATACAAAAAAATAAGGAAAAAAAATAAATACAAATTACATGATCAAAATACTTCATTATCAGTAATTGAATAAAGAAAAGTACAACTTTGATAAATTAACCTTACAAGGCTTTGGGTCCTAGTTAAAATCTATGCAAAAGAATACAAAGCTTTGGTCCTAGGTATAATCTACCAAAATTAAAAGACAAAACACTAATCTACCTATCCAAAAATCCTAAACTCAAGGGCTAGGTTACGAAATGGGAAAGTGTTAAGCACCTATTCCACCCAGATAGAGTCTAGTCTTCTAGACACTAATGACCAATATACCCTTTTTTGCATGATGTTGAATACACATAACAAACAGTTGACAAAAATAAATTTTCCTTATGAATAATGTCCTCTTTTTAAAAAGAATATTCAAATCCGTTTTGGAAATTAAAAAAATAAGACTTGGTTTGTAAAAAAAAAAAAATCAGATCTGTTTTTATGAATTAAAATAATAAGACTTTGTTAAAAAGAATCAGATCTATTTTTGTGCAAAGTTGAAAAAGTGATTTTATCAAGAAAAATCAGATCTATTTTTTTTTTTATAGGAAACTTGAAACTTTATTCAAAAAAAAAAAAAATCAGATCTAATGTTTGTAAAAAAAAAAAAGAAAGGATTTTTGGTTTATGAAAAGCCAGATTTGTTGTTGCAAACAAATAAAAATGACTTTTAAAGGAGGATTCACATTTATGAGACAAATTTATTATGCATGCAACTCATATTAAAAAAAATTTTAACTTAACTTTCAATCCCTTCTTTTGAATTTCAAAATCTGCAATTTTATAACAAAGAAAACTTTTTCAAAAAATAAAAAGATGTGTATTTAATGAAAATACAAATTAGTTTTAGAAAAAAATCAAATACATTAATACATATTAGTTTTGGGAAAAAACAAATATAAAAATACAAATTCGTTTTGAGTTTTGAAAAAAATCAGATCTGAAAATACAGATCAGTTTTGAGTTTTGAAAAAAAAAAATCAGATCTAAAAATACATATCAGTTTTGAGTTTTCAAAAAAATCAAATTTGAAAATACATATTAGTTTTGGATCTTCATAAAAAAATTTGTTAATCATTGTAGATTTTGAATTCAAAAAAGAAAGAATTGAAATAAACAATCATCTAAGGTATCTAATCATGGCAATTATATATTAAGAACAAGAAATAATAAGACATACTAAACATATTCATGCATCAAACAAAAACAAACTAATTAATGGAAAAAGAAAAGAAAGAAGAAACAGAAAACCTCTTGCATGAGTGTGCTCTTCTAATGAATGAATATTTTAGAAATCAAAGAAGTTTGTTCACCTCTTTAAGGTCTAAAATACCTTACTTACAAAAAATAAGTTCCTAAAGCAAAAGCCTCTAGAACGTCTTTAACGTAAGGGGAGTTGAAAAGTCAGAAGAAAAAAGCCCTTAATTCTGATTTGTTTCCGCTATTTATTGAGGTTAGGATGTTGAATGAGATCAGATATGAATTCAAACGCGTCCTTATCTCTAAAAAGCATTTAAAAAAAAAAAAAAAAGGCTTTATCTCAATCTAGAAGTCACCGGGCTGGGCCGCAAATTTGGGCCAATTGGCACTCCAAGAGTATTGAATGGTCCTTTTGGGTGCCAGATCCGCGTTTGAGTTTTGGTCCAATTTGGACTTCCTTTTTGAGAATTTTTTAGCCAAGAATCATACCTAGACTCATTTTTAATCCGTATTCTAAAAATTAATCCATTTTTCTTGATATCCAAGTCTTTAAAGTGATAATTATCTTGTAGATAAATATTCCAAAAAGCCTTGATTATGCACAACTTCTTTGTTATTTGATTATCCATTTTATTCCCATGCAAGTAGACCTATTTTTTACACTAACCAACAACCAATCACAAAATTATTTAATTAATTTTAATTGTCTAACCAATCGGAATTAATTTAAATTAATCATGCGTGATGGGCTCCACCCAAACAAAATGCATGCAAACCATGAAAACTTGATCATGTGATATCTTTCAGTCCGACTATCTGATTTGGGAATCAGACATACCCTCGTGACCGTTAGAATCTTAAGATCATTTTATAATATGCAACGAATGAATTAATGCATGTTGTGCAACTACAAATTTTGGGTATATGAATGGTTACTCTAGTCATCTTCCAAGATTAAATTATGGGTGCAAAATCAAGTGTACAATAGTATTAAGACGTAGGACACAATGAGTGGAAGTCGACCCACAGGTTGGGCGGTTTTGAATGCCTAACACCATCCCAAGACTGTACCTAAACTCCAAACACATACTCTAGTAGTAAGACTAGTCCATAAAACTAGGTGGCAACTCTTTGTTTGTCTGCCCCGGTCCACTCAACTGAGGCATATTCCCCAAACCACGCATTGCGCCCCAAGTAGACCTCATTTTAGTTCATGTAGTTTTTAATGAACTCAATGCTAGGCAATGGGTTAAAAGGTCTGAGTTTACATGTGCTAAAGATGAAATTTATGCAATCTTCCTTAGGAGGTGGAGCATTCAGAAAATGACACTATAATACTTTGAAGATTGTAAATTCCATTCCTATTTCCGAGGCAGAAGAAACTTTGCTTTTGTAATAAATAATAATGTATAGTTCTAAGGCATGTACATGCTTATATTTGGCAAATTGCTATGTTCATTTACAAAATGTTCTATGTATGACGAAGATTTGAAAGCTTTATGGGGACATCCAAATATATATGTTCTTGGAATCACTTTTCAACCTTTGTGGTTTTGGTTTTTTAAATGACTGCATATTGCAAAAGGTCATATTCATATTAGTTTGGGAGACTTACAAAAAATAACAAAGTGTTTCCAAATTTGAATTTGGCACTAATTGTACTAACTAGAAAAAATTTATTAATTTTGAGCTTTAAAAGAATTTGATCAAACATTGAAATGTGGAGGACGGTGGCACTTTAAAATTTTAAAAAAAAAATTTATGCTGATTTCTTTAATTTCTTAAACATGTATTGTAAATATATGTCTCATTATCCTTCTACATATCATGACAAAACACTACAAAATAAAGGATACCTAATTTTGGAATAAAATATATGGTTATGGGCTAAGGTTTATTATGGATTTAGTTTTACTAGCAAACTTCATAGATTAACTGTGATGTTAAGGTTGGATGTTGTAGACTTGTGTGTTTTGTAAAGATTGTGATTGACTGTGGGTGCTTGGGAGTGTATTTTTATTTTAGAATTAAGGAGAAAGAAAAAGACACATTCTATATCAACTTTTATTATACAATATTCCTCTAGCGTTTTTTTTTTTTTTTTTTCTCATTACCTAAACTAAATAATTATAATAGATGTGTGTGCAATTTATAATTGTTGCTTCTTATGATGAACTCATTATTAATTGACAAAGTTCTATAACAATTATGCAATAATATATATACAACATTCCGTGAGTGACCATGACCCCGGCCTACCAATTTTTTCTCAAACTGGGCTTAACCCGCACAAACAAATGGGATAGTGATGCTCAAAATGCTCAAAATGTCGAGGGTTTTACATGGAGTCACTACTTATTTAATTTAAATGGAAAAATAAGAAAACCTTCTCTATAAAATAAAAAAAATAAAAATGCTTCTATTGTATTAATATATATGACAATTTACATCAATTTTGTAACAAAATTTACAATGCTTTTTTGGTCCTAGGTACAATCTAAGAAAGTAAATTACATTGCTTTGTTTCCTAATTACATTCTAAAAAATGTAAAATTGCATATACAAGAGGCTAGTCTAGAACCCTTGTTCTTGATTCAGGACAAATTTACGAGCTGTGAAGGGATTAAGCACCTATCTTGCCCAGTAAAACCGGCCTCCTAAGTTAAGGTGACCAATATCATGTTATGTCAAACAAATGTAAATAATATATCACATAAACATGTTAATTTGCAAGAATTGTAAACAAACATGTGTTGAGGAATTTAATGTAAAGAGAAACAAAAAGTGAAATTTGTTAGATAACAATGTAAATGTAAAGAAAGCTTGAAAGTAATGGCATGTTCATCCAGGAAGTTAATGTAAAACAAAGAATTTCTAGCTTAGACATGTCCATCCAAGCATGTTTAATAGATTTGAAAACTAGATATGTTCATCCAATCATGTTATGAAAAGTAAATAATAACTTAGAAGTGTTCATCCAAGCATGTGAAAGAAAACAAAAAATTGTTGTGTTATTTATCATCCACACAATTGCGAAGAAAAAACAAAGCATTTAAGCAAATTGATTATCCATGCAATTAAAAAAAAAAAAAACTAAAAATCATTTAGACTTGTTCATCTAAATATTATAAAGAAAATCAAAATATTTAGACATGTTCGTCTAAGCATTTATAAAGTAAAACAACTACCTAGACATATTCATCTAAGCATTTAATTGAAAATTGTGCATTGGCCTAGAAGTGTTCATCTAAGCATGTAAAAGAAATATCAATGAGATGTATAGGCATGTCCATCCAAGCATATAATAATAATAATAATAATGACTTAGAAGCATTTATCCAAGCATGTGCAGAAACTAAAAAAATCTAGACATGTTCGTCTAAAGATTTTAAGGGAAAGTCAGAAAATTATGTCATGCTCATGCCTCAATAGTTGGTGAAGAGATCCAAAAATATATGCCATGCTATTTTGTGGTGGAAAGCTAAAAATTCAGCATCTAAAAATTCAGCATGTAAAGAAAACCAAGGTCGGGCAACAAAGCATATGTAAGCAAATAACGATTCAAGTCACATGAAGGCAAACAAAAATTTGATAATATGACTAAGAATGAAAACATATGTCATGTTGAAAGCAAACTAAGATTTTGGAGCATGTGATCGCAAAATAATCTGAGCGCAATTCAAGATTTAATCATGGAGAACTACAAAGATTAGGACATTCCCTAGCAAGCAGCAATCTGATTTTTATGAAGAAAACCAAACATTAAGCATGTGGGATATCATGAGATGGTATTCAAAAATTGGAATTACATTGAGGGATTACATTGAAGTGTAGCATACGAGAAGACACAAAATTATAAGAGGGGAACAAGACACCATGAATGAAGCATTATATGAGAATCAAAAAGATAACCATGTATTAAACAAGCATGACTCCACGAAATTTAAAATACGAAGGACAAAATAAGGCAAGTACTTTAATGTTAAAAACAGCCTAAACACCTAATTGAAGATTAAAGACAGATAATATTATTATAAATAAAAAGGAAATTAAAATAGGGAAATAATCACTAAAAGACTAGAGAACTAAGCCATAGCCAAAGTAAGAACAAGGACTATTCAATGGCTTTTCTTTATTGCTTTATCCATAGTTTTTGTTACAACCCATGGCACGTTTGAGTTTTTCAACCTAATCTGCCTTTGAATTCCAACCAAAGTTCCCTTTCTTCAACAAGTCAATCAATGGTGCTACAGTAAGTCCATAATGTTGTACGAACTTGCAGTAATTCCCGGTGAGACCAAGAAACCCACGTAGCTCTGTGATGTTTCGTGGCCTAGGCTAGCTTTTCATGGCTTCGATTTTCCGATTGTCCATGCGCACACCCTCTTGTGAGATCACATGACCCAAATATTCAACTTCACGAGCTCCAAATACACATTTGGATGGCTTAATAAACTAATGGCTGTTGAGTACCTCATGAACCTTCCGAAGTTGTGCTACATGATCCCCCCACCCTTTGCTATAAATCAATATGTCATCAAAGAAAACCAGCAAGAACTTTCGTAAGCATGGCTGGAATATGGAATTCATAGCAACTTGAAAAGTGGATGGGGCATTACAAAGCCCAAAAGGCATCACCAAATATTCGTAATGACCACTGTGAGTGTGGAAGGCTATTTTATGAATGTCTTCTGGATGAACACGAATCTAATGGTACCCTGCACAAAGGTCTAACTCTGTAAAATACGTTGCACCATGAAGCTTATCCAGCATATCATCCACTGTCGGAATTGGAAATTGATCTTTGATTGTCAACGTATTTAGAGCACGATAATTAGTACAAAACCGCCAAGACCCATCTTTCTTCTTTACTAATAAGATGGGTGAAGAAAATGGACTACTGCTTGGACGGATCAATCCTGTGGCTAACATTTCCTTCACTTGCCGCTCAATTTCATTCTTTTGAAAATGAGCGTAGCAGTAAGGTCTCACATTGACTGGTGCTATCCCTTCTTTTAATGGAATCCGATGGTCAAATTCTCTAGAAGGAAGTAGTGTTCTAGGTTCTTCCAACACCTGATGAAATTCTTGTAGCAAGGGATGCAACACTGCTAAAACAGTAGAACCTCCAACATGGTCTTCACCCTTCTGCATGATAGCAAATAACTCCCCACCGCCTTGCACATCTCGCTCTAACCTTTGCATTTCGTCCTCCTGAATGGGGTTAACAGAGGAGGATTTGATGACATATGACACACCCTCCCATGGAATTTCATCGTCATTTTCTTCCAATCACACTCTACAGGTCCTAACAACTCCAACCATTGTATACCCAATACCAAATCTGGTCCAATGAGTGGTAAAGAATACAAAGTAGTGGAAAATTTAAATCCTTGGATAGTAATGGAAACTTGCTCATACCTTTCTTTGCAGACTAGGCTTTCTCCATTTGCAACCTTCACATTGAACTCTGTAATGGGCGTGACAGCCAATCCAAGTGAATGGGTCAGCTTTTGATCCACGAAGTTATGAGTTGACCCACTGTCAATAAGGATAACCAGCTCTCTCTTCCTGATCCTGGCCTTGAATTGTGTTAAAAGCAAGGATGATTCCAATCAAGCTTCCAATAGATGCAAGCCTAAAGCTAGAGAACAGGGCAGCAGTCAAAGAAATGAAACACAAAT
>JAOWBE010147584.1:0-16054 GCA_028566155.1 Quercus phellos
TTTAAAGCTCACAGCAAATCCACAACTGAATATAACATTTGCAATCTTCAATTCAAAACTTTGACATCAATCTTTGCCATTAGATATATTCGCACATGCACATCAGTTACTAAGGCCAACCCCTATGGTCACATTGTTAATGTAAAAATAAATTCAAAAAGAAAGTTAGTGGTTAAATAATTATTTGGGGGGAAAAAAAACACACACACAAGAATAAAATCTTGATGAAAAAGAAAAAATTTCTTTACAGCTTTGATGAAAAATTCATCATGCCTTCATTTTCATTGTTCTTTTAAAATACACGTCTATGGACCACATAAGCACTTATACTCGTTAGCCATATTCTTTGCCATAAAAGTCTAAAACAGATCTGTGATGGTTATGGAGTGGAAGAAGGAAACTAATCTAGAGTTTTGAGAGAAAAAGACCTCTATGGAGAGACTAAGATCACTAAAACTAAATACAAATTGATGAGATTGAGCTTTTGGATTTCAAATTTATTTCAAGTTTTTGAATCTTGCCTGTTTATAAATTAAATTTATTTGTTTTTTTCCAATTAACACTTTTTTTTATTTTTTATTTTTTAACTAGAGTTAAATTTATGTGGTTTTGTTTCGTTTTTTCATTTAGGAAGTTGAGTTAGAGTTGTTTTAAATTTGTGGCCTTTTATTATTGGTTGGGACTACTTGGGACCTAGGTCCTAATAATTTCTCCTTAGAAGGACCTAACAACATATATGAATTGAATAGAAATTCTCAAGAAAGAACCTACTTACCGACACAAAAGATCATCCAACTTCTACATACCTTGTCAAACCTATATAATAGTTTTAAAACCCAGACCATTTAAAAAACTGGAGAACGAAAGGGTTTAAGGTTTTTAAGGTTGGATCGAGGATCGAAGTTGAACCGTGATGATGTCATAATTAATTGAAAAATGATTTAAAATATAAATAAATATAATAAATTAATATAAATAGAAAAAATGACTAAAATAGTTCCCAAAAAAAATAAAAATAAAAACCATCTTTCAAATGTATTTTTTATATCAACATAATATTATTAATTATTAAAAAAAATAATAATAAAAAGAAAAATTATCAATTCACATTACACTATCAAGATAAGATAGAATTATATTATAGACAAAACAAATGTTTATAGAATCATATATTTTTATGCAGATGTGTATAATATTTGCACTTGTTTAATCTATAATATAAAGTTTAATTTACAATAACGCATGAATTTAACATATGAATACGTGGATTTGTAGTACCAATAATTACTGCAATTAGATATTTAAATGTCATATAAAAAATGCAATTAAAAGAAAATGGTTTAAAAAAATTTAAAAGCAAATTAATGGTGGAAACATGGCCACATGTCCAACCTTTTCATTGGGAAGGGAAGTGTCTGCCATGTTGGTAGGCTACTTTATTCGAAAATGAAAAAAAAGATCTTAGGCTTTTGATTTCTTTTGGTTTTGCCGCTTTGGGTACAAGTGACAGGAGAAGAAAGGAAACCCCAAACAAGCAAGAAGAGCAAACGCAGAAAGCAAATACAGAAGATTGGAGAAGAAGGAAAACTGGAAAACGCAGAAGATGCAGGGTAAAGATAAGGTTTGTGCTTTTCATTTCTATTTTATTTTGTGGACTTGGTGTGTTTTGGGACTGCATAACGTCAACGCCCCCATATATATATATATATATGTTTTTTTTTCCTAGCTTCAGCTTGACCCGTGAGACCCAGCCACTGTATTTTTTGTGTAGGGCATATTTTGGGTTTAAAGAACACCAGTTTCCGGTTAACCGGATCCGACCGTACGGTCCGGTCTGGATTTCAAAACCATTAATAGAACAGAGATAAGAAACATTTCTAACACCCATATACAAGCACTCCAAAACTATCCAAAAAAAAAAAAAAAGTCCATTACAGAAACTCCCCCAAATACTCAGACCGAACCAAATGGTAAAAACTGGGGGAAAAAATACAAAAAATCCAAACATATAGGAAAAGAAATTACTGTTATCATGGCACTGGCAGCTATCATGGCACTGGCAGCCATGGTGCCACTGGCCCGCTGGTGGCCCTTGTGGCCCTGGTGGCCCTGGCGACCCTTTGTCCCCTTGTCCCCTTTCGACCCTGGCTTCCCTGGATCCCCTTTCCGCCGGCGAATGTAAATCGCCACTACAATTAAGCTAATTAATATTATTAGAGCCAAGATACACCCCAGCACAAACCACACGGATACTGATTGTGGTTGACTTGGTGCAGGCCATATGTTGTCATCTGGTAGTGATGGAGTGAAAGGGGGACATGGGGGAAAATGTGGGATTGGAGGATTCTCAAATGCTGGCACTGTCGGTGGTGGAGGCGGAGTAAGGGAGGGAAATGTGGTGAAGGGTCGTGGTGGTGGTGGTGGTGGTGGTTGTGAAGAGAGGGTTGGAATTAGTGGTGCGATGATGGTGGTAAACAACATGAACAACAGGGCAAACATGGTTGAAATATTTGGATTTTGGAGTTGGAGGTGAAGGTCCGTTTGCTCTGAAATAGCCACAAAGCCATGCTTTTTATAGTTGCTTGGATCACCATCGTTTGGTAGGTAGTCTTAGGCAGTCTCATACTTCACAACCTTATTTTTATTTTTTGCATGAACCTCTTTTGTTTTGTTATTTTTTCATGCTCTGCTGCTAAAAGCCTTAAACAATAGAAAGCTTGCCTTGTAAACTTATGTTTTTGATTGTTAAACAATATTACACATATTTTCACATATTTTTTCATCCAAACATATTTTAAAAAAATACAAACAACATTAACCAACTCCCCGAAAACAAAAAAATATAACAAAAAAAGAAAGAAAAGAAAAAAGAGCTCATTGCTTTAAGTCCACATGGGCCCACCATGCAACATGGACCTTTCTATTTTTATTAAGGATTTTACTAATGTGTGCCCTTAGGGTACATATTAATTTCCATTTTTGGAAAAAATTTTCTTGAGAATTAAAAAAGTAATGACAGTTTTTTCAATTCCCGAGAAAAAGTTTCCAAAAATAGAAAGTTTAATGTGTGCCCTAAGGCACACATTAATCGGACCCTTTTATTAATAGGAAAGTCGGTGCATGTACAATAATACACGCACCCACTTTCCTATTGAATTTTCTAGACCGTACGTAATGGTTGTTAACTTCTTAGTTGTGGCTTGTGTGGCGGTCCTGATAGTGTGGTGTTTCAGGTAGTTGATTTCCAGTTGGGTTGTATTTCGTGTGCATGTGTAATTTCAACTCTTTCTTTTAATAAAACCGCTCGTTCATACAAGTTCACTTGGTGTATCTTGAAAAAATTACACATTTTGAAGATCATAGTCACAGTGGCAGCTCCATGATATTTTTCTATGGAGTCAGCAAAAAGATGAATCGTAGGTTATTAGAAACAGAGTAAAAGAGAGAGAGAAAACGAAAACTGAATTTACTCTCTATTTGATGAAAATGAAAATGTGAGTACAAAATAATTATCACCTATGTTTTTATACATGGAAATAGAGACTAACAAAGGCTAACAAATTTTCCCTCCAAAACTAACTAACTAACTAACTATTAATTCACCCAATTACTATCTGACATCTGTCACTTCTATTTGCTTCTTCTTGACTCTTTGACACGTGGACTCCCCTTTAATCTTTCTTTCTTTCTTCTTTACTTTGCCCGTTCCACCATGTTGTTCTTCTTCAAGTTCAATACTCCCCATCAAGTCCTGAGCTGGAAGATCATGGACTTGAAAATTAGTTTCAATCTGTAACTCCTGTTGCAATTGCTTTGGCATGAAGATGTCTCGTAAACCCAAACTCTGTGTTAATCTTGTGAAGGAATTTAAGCCTAAAGCTTTGGTAAACACATCAGCTACTTGAGCATTTGAATTTACATGAAAAGTTTTAATCATTCCTTCCAGAATTTTGTCTCGAACTAGATGACAATTTACTTCAATATGTTTGGTCCTCTCATGGAAGACTGGATTGGCAGCTATATACAAAGCTGCCTGATTATCATAGAAGAGCAGAGCTGGTTTAGGGTGCTCAATTTTCAAGTCCTTGAGTAATTGAAGTACCCAGGTAATTTCACATGCTATACTGGCCATTGCCCTATATTCGGCCTCTGCTGATGATCGTGAAACCACTCCTTGTTTCTTTGATCTCCATGCTATTAAACATTCTCCCAAATACACTGCATAACCTGTTAGTGACCTCCTTGTATCAGGGCATCTAGCCCAATCGGCATCGTAGAAGGATTTGATGTGTAAGTCAGAGGTACTTGAGAAGAAGAGTCCCTTCCCTGGTGACCCTTTGATATATTGAAGGATTCTATGAGCAGCAAGTAGATGAGGCTCTCTAAGATTTGAGACAAACTGACTTAACCTATGTATAGCATAGGTGATGTCAGGTCGTGTTAATGTTAAGTAAAGTAGTCTCCCGATCAACCTTCTGAACAGTCCAGGGTCTGTTAACAACTTCCCCTCATTCTTTGAAAGCCTTAAATTCTGCTCCATAGGAAATCTAACTTGCTTTGATCCAAGAAAACCAGTATCCTTCAAAATTTCAAGTGCATATTTCCTTTGTGTCAAGCTGATGCCTGCATCAGTCCTTGCTACCTCAAGACCTAGAAAATACCTTAAAGAACCAAGGTCTTTCAAGCCAAATCTATCATCTAGCAATTTCTGCAAACTTTTCACAGAATCAGGATTGTTACCAGTGAGCAAGATGTCATCAACATACACCAAAAGCACTGTAAAAGAAGTCCCTTGAGTGTGAGTAAACAGTGAGTAATCAAACTTGGATTGAACAAATCCCATTTGAAGAATAGTTGTAGAAAATTTGTCAAACCATTGTCTTGAGGCCTGTTTAAGACCATAAAGACTCTTGTTTAGTTTACATACAACATTGGCCCCTTTGCTGTGAAAACCAGGTGGCAAGCACATGTACACATCTTCATTCAAATCACCAAGCAAGAATGCATTGTTAACATCCATTTGGTGAAGAAACCACCCTTTCACAGCAGCCAAGGTGAGTACAATCCGGACTGATAAATATTTAGCTACAGGTGAAAATGTCTCAGAGTAGTCCAAACCAAACTTCTGTGTGAAGCCCTTAGCAACTAGCCTAGCCTTATATCTTTCAATGGAGCCATCAGGTAGATATTTAACCCTATAAACCCATTTACAACCTATAGGGCTCTTACCAGGAGGCAAAGGCACCAAACTCCAAGTGTCAGTGACTTCTAAAGCCTCTATTTCCTTGTCCATGGCAGTCCTTCATTCAGGATATTGCACTGCCTGATGGAAAGAGACAGGGCCTGAAGGAGTGGAATTCACTGCCATAACAAAAGATTTGAAGCTAGGATCAAGGTAAGAATAGTCTAAATAAGCTGAAACATCATATGGCAAACCAGATTGAGGCTTAGTGCTGACAGACTTGCAGGCATATTGAGATAGGTAAGAAGGGGGTTTATGTGGTCTAGTGGACCTTCTGAGTGTAGGATTAGAAGCTGAAGTTAAAGGTAGTGGGTAAACAGTAGGGAAAGGCTAGGAGTTGAATGGAATAAAGGAAGGTTAACATGGTCAAGTTCTGCAGAATTAGGTGCTACATTAAGTGCTGCACTAGGTGAGGCACTAGGTGATGCACTAGGTGCTGCATCATGTGCTGCACTAGATGATGCATTGGGTGATGCAGGAGGTGCTACACCATGGGCTGCACCAGGTGCTTCACCATGTGCTGCACCAGGTGCTGCTGGTGCTGCATCAGATGGTGCAATAGGCATGATGTTGGGATCAATTGAAATGGAGGAAGGAAAGGTATTAATACCAACAGATTGAGAAGAATCTGAAGTGCAATGAGGAAAAATGAAATCATCTAAATAGGAAGTGGAAGGTTGTGAGGAAAGAGCATAAGGAAAAATATGCTCATAAAGGATAATGTTTCTTGAGATATGAACATAATTGGAAGTAAGATCAAGTACCTTGTAGCCCTTAATGCCTTGGGGATAGCCTAAGAACACACACTTCCTAGCTCTAGGTGCAAATTTGTCCCTATTATGAGGTAAGGTTGAAATAAAACACAAACAACCAAAACATTTGAGATGAGTATAAGATGGTTCAGATTTGAAGAGAAGTTCATAAGGACTTTTGTTACCTAAAGACTTGGAAGGAAGCCTATTAATAAGGTAAACAACAGTTAAAAAGCAATCTCCCCAGAAACATAAATGAAGTTGAGATTGGAACCTTAAAGCTCTTGCAACATTGAAGAGGTGTTAATGTTTTCTCTCAACAATAGCATTTTGTTGAGGGGTATCAACACAACTCAACTGATGCAAAATGCCATTTGATTGAAAGAAATCTTTGAGATAAAACTCAGTTCCATTATCACTTCTTATGGTTTTGATTTTGCAATTAAATTGAGTGGACACCATAGTTGCAAATTGTGGAAGATACACTTATGTTTCAAACTTATGTTTAAGCAAGTATACCTAAGTGCATCTAGTAAAATCATCCACAATTGTTAAGAAAAATCTAAAACCATCAACAGTGCTTGTAGCAAATGGACCCCAAAGATCACAATGAAGTAAATCAAAAGGATTAGTTGAAACATGAGTGCTAGCTGTAAAAGGAAGTTTCTTCTGTTTTGAAAAATGACAAATATCACAGCAAGAAGTAGTTTTATTGATATTAACATCATGTACAAGTTGCTTCAACAATTGAAGTTTAGAATGAGATGGGTGTCCTAATCTACTATGCCATAAAGCTGATGAAGAAATGGAAGAGACAGCAGAAGCAAAAACAGATGCAGAAGACCTACAATCTGAATCTTGCAACAGAAATAGGCCATTGTGTGCTTTACCCAGACCAATCGTGCTCCATTGAGCAAGGTCCTGAATAAAACAACAATCACCAAGAAAAATGAGACAACAACAAAGTGATTTGGTGAGTTTGCTAACAAAAATCAAGTTGAATGTAAAAGAAGGCACACACAAGACATTAGGTAAAATCAAAGTAGAAGAAATATGCACTGTGCCTATCTATGTGACTAAGGCCTGTTCTCCATTTGGCAAATAGACAAAGGTATGAACTATGGAGGTAATGGAAGTCAATTGAGCAACAAAATGAACCATGTGGTCTGTTGCTCCAGTATCAATGATCCAAGTATTGGATTTATAAGCTTGCCTATCAACTACTTGAGCAGCAAAGATAGAATAAGAAAGATTAGGTGGAATCCAAAGGGAATTACCTGAAAAATTTGATGAAGTAGAAGGAGAAGATGATGTGGAAGGTAAATATGTGGAATGGAAGGGTAGGAAGTCATGACAGTAGCAGCTTGGTGGCCAGTCTGGGCATCATTGCCTGATCTAGTAGCCATATGGCATTTCAGAAAATTTAGAAATTGCTCACATTGAGCCTGTGATAGTGGTAACTGTGGACTGGCTTGCACAAAAGAACCTCCACCAGAGTGACCAATATGGTTTTGTGAGGCCAAATCTGATTGAACACCAGCACCTTGCAAAGCTCCTCCAGCCAAAAACCAGGATGCACACCACCAGGTAGAAAACCAGAATGCATGTTTGGATCAAATCCATAACTCCTTGTGGTCTGCATTAAAGCAACCTGATTTGCCATGGCCTTGTTACCTCCTTTTGGCTTGTAACCCTGGGGGGGGTAACCATGGAGCTTATAGCATTTATCAGCTATATGTCCAGTAAAACCACAGTAATTGCTCACATGCCTATCTTTCTTGCCATTACTACCTTTACCTCCATTCTTTTATCCTTGGTGACCAATAAAACCTCTGCTATTGTTCACATACATAGCTGTAGAATCACCTAACTGAATCAATTTAAAACTTTGACCAATGTTTATCCTCTTCTCCTTTTACAAGATCAGAGAGCACACTTTGCCAAGAGAGGGCAAAGGTTCAATCAACAATATCTGACTTATAACATGGCCATAACCATCGTTCAGTCCCATCAAAAACCTAAAAACATGCTCCTTATGATGAGCACTCAGTTGAGAAGGCTTAGAATCACAAGTACAAGTGCATGTATAGATTGTAAAAAGCTGCTAATTAGCATACTCATTCCACAAGGTCTTGAATTTCGTAAAGTAAGAACTTACTGAAAGTGATCTTTGTGAAAGATGTGCAATTTCTTTCCCAAGTTCAAAAGATCTCGGAGCATTACCTTGAGATAGCCTATCTTTGAGGTCAATCCACAAGTCTCTGGCATTGTTGATGTACATGACACTAGCCTTCAAATCCAGACTGAGTGAATTAGTTAACCAAGAAAGAACCGTGGTATTGCATCTACTCCAAGAATTATACAATGAAGAAGATGAATCAGGCTCAACAATTGATCCATCCACAAAACCAAACTTGTTTCTGGAACTGAGAGCCAGAATCATAGATCGCGCCCAACTCATGCAGTTCTCTGGACCAGTGAGTGGTTGCGATGTAAGCATGAGACCTGGATTTTCATTCGCAGGAAGAAAAAATGGATTATTTGCATATTCATCTGCTATCGTTGCACTTGAAGCAGGTACTAAATGTGCAGATTGAGATTGAGTGTTGGTTGTGGAATCGGAAGCCATAGATGAGAAAAGAAAAGGAAAAATGAAGCACTAAATTCTGTTTGGGACCTAAGAAAATGAAGAGGAAATCTCAGAAAACTTGCTCTGATACCATATTAGAAATAGAGTAAAAGAGAGAGAGAGAAAATGAAAACTGAATTTACTCTCTATTTGATGAAAATGAAAAAGTGAGTACAAAATAATTATCACCTATGTTTTTATACACAGAAACAGAGACTAACAAAGGCTAACAAATTTTCCCTCCAAAACTAACTAACTAACTAACTATTAATTCACCCAATTACTATCTGACATCTGTCACTTCTATTTGCTTCTTCTTGACTCTTTGACACGTGGACTCCCCTTTAATCTTTCTTTCTTTCTTCTTTATTCTACCCGTTCCACCGTGTTGTTCTTCTTCAAGTATGGGTACAGTGGCGAAGCTAAGAAATTTTCCTAGGGATGGCCAAGTTAGTTACGCCTTTGTTAATGAGTTAAGCTTACGTTAGTTAAGCCTACATATATTGACTCAAAATGCAAAAAACTCAAGTTAATTTGGCCCAAATTGTGGCCAAAAATAAATTACTTTATTTCATAAATTAACTTTAAGTAAACTTGTGCCTACATTTTTTCCAGTACTATACTAAATTATTTGCACTTAGGTTTGAACTTACCTTTTTACATTTTAGAGCTTTTCTAAGGAGTTGCATCTAATGTTTTACAATTAGGATAAACCATTGGTTGACTAAGATTATGACTTCAAAGGGATTAAGAAGAAGAAGAAGACGAAGAAGAAGAATTACATAAGAGCCTCTTATCTTGCCTACCATCTTCAAATGCATTTTTTTTTTTTTAATTATGAGAAAAGCTGAAAATCCAACCGGATATACATTTTATAGCCCTGAGACAAGTCAATATGAAGAATTCTCATTTTGTTAGTATTTTTTTTAATATATTTTTTTAATTGATGTTGTATATATGTGATATTGAGTTTGCAATTTGGTACTCTTTTTAGTGAAAATATACAAGTAGTCAAATTAATGGAATGATGTAGCTAAGTTTTGGATTTCAGGAATTCAGAATTTGAGGCAACCCCAATGAAGAGAAAGAGTGCTTTAGAGTGTTTAAGGATCCATGGCTTGGAGCTAAAGTGATATATTAGCATATATTTGGTATTTTTTCTCCTGTGGTCCTATGGATATTGACTATGGTATTTGTAAAATTATATATCTTAATTCTGTAGAAAAGAATAGGGAATACTTCGAATGAAGTTTATGCATGTGCCAATCACAAAAATTAATTGAAGTGTGTGATGAGATCTAGCACCAAAAACTGAACCCATCCATACCCCCACATATTCTAACATGGCTTAATTTAGTTGCTGTAAAATATTTGGAAGGCTCAATAAAAGACATTGCATTATAATCTTCTTTGTCGGACATTGTCATATATATAGGTGGATGTAATTTTTAGAATACATTTTTATAATCCAAATAGTGTTTACCTTATGAGTTCATTGTATATTATTGTAGTTATGTCATTGAACAAAAGCATATTATTTATGGACAAAAAACTAATCAATTAACAATCACATTATAAACAACACATTGAAGGTCAATTTGAAAAATTAAGAGCTATCAATTTAAATACTAACTAATATTTTAATATAAGAAAATCCAAAAGAGATAACATATTCTTTTTATTACGTTTATCTATTATATGAATTGAATGATTTTTACTAGTTCAATAAATTCAAACAGTAGTTTTTATAAATTTCTGTTATTTTAGTTACTATATACTCAAAATTTTCTAATCATAATAATTGAAAACAATATTACGCACATTTATTATATAATCATCTCCACTCTTAATTATTACAAAAATTAAAATCCTATTACCAATTTTTTAAAACATCTTTTAAAGATAACACTAATGGTTTTTTTCTTATTCTTCAATCAAAACTCTTGCAATTGATTTGGGGTTTAGTGGCCCCCCATTCACGTGGTCAAATAAGAGATTAGAATGGGCAAACATAAGGGTCCGTTTGGTTGGAATGGTAGAAAAGTAGGAAGATAGAAAATGGTGGGAGGATAGAAAAGTAGGAGGATAAATAATATTTTATTTTCTCTCCTTTTTGTTTGGTTGGGAGTGAAAAAGTGAAAGGATGGAAAAAAATGAGTTTAAATAAATTTACTAATATACCATTGTTAAAGAATGATGCCCAATTAAAACAAAAAAGTGACAAATAACCACAAAAAAAAAAAAAGAGCAATCACCCAAATTTACTAAAAAAATAAAAATCAAGTCTTTAAAAAAAAAAAAAAAAAAAAAAACCAACTACCAGCCCTAGAAAATCAAAAGAAAAGAAAAAAAAAAAAAAAGGAACGCCCACTCCCAAGCCTAGAAAAAAGAAAAATGAAAAAAAGAAGAGGCAACATTGGCCGAAAAAAGAAAAAAAAGAAAGGCAACATTACTGCCAACTGCCAAGAGAGAAGAAAATAAATAAATAAATAAAGGCATGTGCACATGAGCATTTTTGTCAATCAAGAAAAAATTAATTCCCACTTGGTTTTCTCTTCATTTTGGAGAGAAAACATTTTGGTGGGTCCAGGAAGAAAACACTTGGGCCCCACCATTTATTTTCTTTTCTCTCAACCCAACCAAACACACTCTAAAAAAAGTTTTCCTCCCTATTTTTTCTCCAAAGTTTTCCATTCATCCTATTTCACCTCCAAATAAACACACCCTAGGAAAGATTAGATGGAGGGTTTTGTAACATGGATTGGCAAGACATCTGTTTGCACCCACTTCATATCAAAGTCCTATTTTATTAGATGCGTATATGAAGAGGAACGTAGATGTCAAACCTCTTCGCTTTGAAGCTCTGTGGTTGAAAGGTGAGGAATTCTTGGCTTGCAGAATTCCAAGTTAGTGAGGAAGTTAGAGGTGAGTTAAAAGGTGAGTTTGGCAATGGTTAATTTATTTTGGAAAAGGGTGCTTGTAAAATTATGGGAAAGCCAGAAAGGGAGACAACATTGAATTGTAGCTTGGGAGGAGGACCCTTGGATACCGAATGATGATGCCGAAAAATTGTTAGTAAGTCACACAATACTCACGTGCTCGAGACAATACTTGTGAGACAAAAATAAAGAAAACCCTAGGAGAGTACCGGTGTGGTACCGACCAAAGACCCTTTAAAGGTTAAGTTAGAGAATTTTTCACAACTCTAGAGTGCCAGAGTTAGGGGAATTATGCGTACCTTAGTTCATAAGGGTCTTGGGGTTTTTATAGTAGCATAGGGTTGATACTTGTTCCTTGACTCAGAAAATCTTTCCTTGTAGGAGAGAACCTCTTTGATTCACGTATCTTAAGGAATCCTTTCCTTGTAGGAGTTCTATTGATTAGGGTTAAGCGTGGGGCGCAAGATATTTCTTTATATACTTATGCGTGGAACCTAAGCAAAAGACATGCTGGACCCGTCAAGAATTCCTTTCTTCCCCGTCAGCTTCATCTCGTCAACTTTTCACTCCATCCATGTCTTCTGGTCGTCTTTGTCCATGCATTGATGATCTTGAGGTGCACCCGCCAGCCTTGATATGACTGTCAGCTTTACGGAGTCATCAGCTTCATCAACTTTACTTAGACCACAAGGATTATACTTATCATCGGAGATCTCATCTTTTGTCCCTTCTCCTCGAGAGGATTTGGGTAGTTTTGATATTTTCATATCTAATTGAGAATAATTTAGACTTTATACAATACAATATTTTAAAGAATTAAAAGATTTCGTTAATTGTACCTGTGGAAGGGGATAGTGAATAGTGGGACAATGTAGGCACATATGTTTTCAGTTTTTAAACAGCATTACACATATTTTTACACACTTTTTTACCCACATGTATTTTAAAAAAAACTAAAAACTGTTGTTTAAACATACATACCAAAAATGTATCCATTCACATTGAGCACATGATTAATTACCTGTGCAGCACTACAAAAAATGTGATTGGTATCTTGGAATTCTCATTGAGCAAGCACTAGGTACGGAATAAGTCTAGTGCCACACATTGTGGCACAACAAATGCTACAACTCGCCCATGTGGTGAGTTGTGGTTTTGTGGTTAGTGGAGGGGTGATGGTGGGTCCATGTGAAGACACCCTTCCACCAACCACAACTCGCCACATGGCTGAGTTGTGGCATTTGTTGTGCCACAATGTGTGATACTAGACTTATTCCTAGTTACGTTACCTTCCATTTAGGGGGAAAAAAAAATACAAGTTGCCTTCTGGATGCTACACATGTGGAAGTGGAAAGAGGCTTTTAACGAGACAACGAGGGAATATCTTAGTAAACTATTTTAGTAAATTTTTTATGAAAAAATAAAAAATAAATAATATATATTTTTTACAATTTTTTCAATTTCATATAAAAACATTCTTAAAATAGATCATTAATATGTGTTTTAAAATCATATATTAACCCTTTCTTATAAAAATAGTTTCAAAATTTTCTTAAAATAATTTATTAACATTTTTTTTATTTAATGTCTTTCCCCGACAATGTCATTAAATCTTCTATTACTCAATGTGACGTGGTAATGTGACGTGTAGTTAATAATTGGTAACCTTTTCCCCTACGACATAACAGGAATCTTGTTATAATATTTTCATGAAAAAAAAAAAAAAAAACTTATTATAATATCATAGGGCCATAGGCGGTATCCCTTGTCTTGTTCGGCAATCAATTGCCTTTCATCTAGCCAATCTTCTATGGGCTTAACAATGAAAGCACCCTTCTTCCAATTAATTTCAAGCATCTTTATATTTAGGATAATATATTGTATCAAGTAGTTTATATCACTTGTACTCAGTGTTATATATCAAAGTGATATCCTCGAATCAATATATTGAAAAGTAGACATGGTAAAACAGGTCAAAATTTTCCGACTTGAAGCAACATAGGTTGACTTGTAACTAGACCCGATTTTTTTGCGGGTCAACCTGACCCGACTCGCCACCCGATCCGTGTCTAGAACCATATTTTAAAAATATTTTTTTTTATAAAAATAAAATAAAATAAAGACAATATTGGTTTAATTGTTTGTTGTGAGTTTTATGGAAACAATTGAGACTTTTACATAACTGCATGCAAATGAATTGAAAGATGAATAGTTGAGGCATTCTGTAATGAGTAAAGATTTTTAAATATCAAATAACAAAGTACATGCCAAGATAATCCGGTTACAATAGAGTTAAAAACATATATTTAAAATTATAGACATATATAAGAAACATTCATAAGTGTGAAAATACTGAAACCAAAGTATCAATGAAATTAGCATAAATTATGAATGCTTAAGCTTATTTTTAAACATTTCATGTCTAAAATAAATGGCTTTTCAAAATAAATTATGATATTTCCTAGAGTGTGTGTTGCTTAACATTGACATGATATTAATAAAAGAGACCATGTATAAATAAGTAAACAATCAAACTTTAATGTATATTCTCAAATTGAAAGAGAGTGCCAACTACAATTGATAATAGATTATCAAATTAGTTTTCAAGATTATAAATTTCTTATATGCTTTTATTCTTTGTCAAGTTAGTTATTCAATAAGGCATTTGTAATTTTTTTTTATGTTTTGGGATGTTGATATTATGTAGAAATGAAATTTATGTATTTGTTTTACTTATCATTTGTACTATTTTGTTTTAGTTAGTAATGTTGGAATTTGTATAATTTTAAAATTATTGAACAAGTATTAATTTGTTTAGTTGAGCTCATTCTTGATATAAATGGAGAATTCAAACTAATGCATTTTATATCAAGTAATTTGTTGCATGACTTTCCAAATGGAAAATACATATTGTTTTCTTTATTTAAAAAACAAAAAAAAATCATGTGAGCAATACGAGTCAACCTAACCCGACCTGTTTTCTAATCCACTTAAAATGACTTGTTTTGACCCACAACCCGAACCCGACCTGAGCCACCTGTATGCCATGTCTATTGAAAAGTGTGGATGATCACTCAGAGAAATTTATATACTTTTTGTTCTCAAGTCGAGAAGTTCATATTCATGTCATCATATTTCCTTGTCTCACTAACTATTTATTCTAATTCACAACACGATATTAAGACAAAACTGTCCAAATTCAAGCTCTGTCCAATTTATATAAGGTAGTTGTTCTCATTGTTTCTTTCAAAGCTAAAGGTTAATTATTTGTGTGACATATAACACACTATAATTTTTCTCTAAGAATTAGCAATTGTACTATCCAGTTTATCTATTATCACTTTGATTCTTTTCTAAAATTATAGAATTTATTTAATAGATTAAGAATCCTACGATTTCATGCTAAACATATTATATTTGGTAATATTTCTAAATATAGTCAATATTATCATATTTATATGCAGCATATGTCTATTAACGTTATATACACCACCACATACTTTTGACATGATAGTTACTCTACAAGTATAAGTTTTTGTGAGATAGGGGGAACAAGAGTTAGGGTTTAAGTCTTCATGAGTGAACTTTATATACATATAAACCTAGATTATGTTAGAATAAAATTTCTATCTTAGATTAAAAAAAAAAAAAAACACTATATACATATAATTTAATAAAAGAAAATATATTCATGTTTCTAATGTCATGCTTTATATTGATTGTTTTATTCTTAGCCCTCGTTTGGGAGGAGAGAATGGAATGGAATGGAAATGATTGAAAAGAATAATTTTAGAACATTTTTCCATTCCCTTGTTTGGGAGTTTTAATAAAGAGAATGAAAAGTCCATTATCTTATTTGGGAGTTTAGGTGGGAGGAAATGAAATGAGCAGGAGAGAACACTTATTCCTCTCTATTCTCTTAAAACCTCAAATTTTCATTCCCCCCAAAATTGGGAGGGAATGAAATTAGATTTAATGAATATTTTACTAAAACTCCAAAAATACCCCTATATATTCAACCCTTTATTTTAAAATAGGAGTCTAATAGTAATTTTGTCATAAAATGATTCCATTCCATTCTCTCTATGTTACTCCCAAATAAGATTACTTACATTCCATTCATTTCCATTCCATTTTTTCAATATTACTACCAAACATCCAATCAAGGTCACTTAATTCTATTCCATTTCTTTCACTTGCTTAAATACATTCCATTACTTACCATTTCTTTATGTGATCATTCAATTTCCTTAACTCCCAAACGAAGCCTTATAGTAAGTTCATATTTCAATAGCTTATATTGCATATCACAATACTTAATTAAATTTTGCATTATATAAATGTTTATTTATTTATTTTTATTATATATTTGGAATAAATCTGGATCCTTGGTGAGTTTCATGACCTAATGGATTCTTGGTGAGTTTCATGACCTAATGGAGCCTTGATGAGTTCCACAATGCGATTATGGATGGTAACCAAGCATCTCATT
>JAOWBE010147605.1:0-7500 GCA_028566155.1 Quercus phellos
ACTCGCTCCCTGCTCAAAAAAGTCGATCTTATTCCGCAACTCGGGTCGATATGTTTGGGAGTCATGGTCACATCATGAATTTTTCTACCTGTCGCGCTCGCGTCATTCGCTGGCCGGTCGGGAGGATAGTACATTCCAACTCACATGCTTCCCAAACCAAGACTCGGGGGCAACAGCGCGACTGCTAAATCGACTGGATCTGGATCATCCGGAACTACATCTAAATCTCTGACTATGGCGACTAGGACTCTCTTTGGATCACGATTTCAAAATGCCTGGATCGCTCTTCCGGGCCGGGTCGAGCCTTTCAATAGTGCATCGTATGTAGTAGTAGCGAGCAGTTCCTTCCCAGATCGAGAAGCTTGAGCAAGAAATTCCCCCATACAGATAGAGGCGCCTATAGCCTTGCCTCTGGCTTTGCCCCTTATCTACTACGGGTGAATCTCTTCGATCCGGAATTTCACTATCCCTAAAAAAAAGGCTTTGCTGCTGCTAGCTCCGCTACTGGGCCGACTTAAACTACTGCCATAGGTCCCTCTCTATCCGGGTCCTCACCCTCCACCGGAACTCCTTCGGGTTAGAGAGATGGAACTACTGAAGCTGCTCCCTCTGCTTCTGGAACTGTAAAAGGGTTGGGGGGCAATCACTTTTTAGATCATGGCTTGTAATCCTGGAGCCTTTCCCTTTACAACCGAGCTTGCCTAAGGACGGCAGAAAAAGTCTAGGATTGAGATCTGAGCAGGAATTTCTCCCAGGTGAGTGGCTACGTCATAGGGTGGTAATTGGTTGCTTGGTCGAGCAGCTGCCCTTCCTTGGCAAGGAAGGAAAGGTGCTCCATAGCATCTGGGGCCGAGGCCCTTTTCTGGTTACTATAATGTAGCACCTTTCTTTTCAGGGCTTACTTCGGAGAGTACCGCTGCTATTGTTTGAGTATAATCCTGGCATCTTTCTACAATCGTCTTTGTGGCTCCTGTTGCTGCAGAGCCTCTGTGCTGTTGGTTTTACCCTGCCCGGTAACGGGTCCTTGAATATTCTCAGGTTCCGATTGTCGACAAAAAAACCAGCTAAGTTCTTTTTTCCTTCCTCCAGTAGGTAAGGCAATAAGTTTTGCCAAGTCCAACAGGCATTAGTAGCATGCCCGTGGTACCTGTGGAATCAACTGTATGCGTTTGGGCGAAAGTTCGTGGGTTTGGTGTAGTGAAAGAGAAAAAGTAGCTTCAGTTTCTGAACAGGGCAAGCATACCTAGGAAATCGAGATTGGGATCCCATTGATCCAGCGGAAGCAACGGCTAGGGCATGGACAATAACAGATCTTTTTCCATAGCCGGGGTCCGGAGGTTTCTCGTAGCCGCAGAAGCTACGACATGGGCATAGCTAGGTGCTGGCTTAAGTACTGGTGAAAGTACCTGAACCAGTGGTGACATCGGCAGGAGAGGCTCCAGCACTGGTAGGTAAGGGCGAAGTCATCATAAGTGGTTGACTGGGCCTAGGAACGACCATCGGTCGGGGCCCGCGAGCTTTTAAGGCAAATTCATCGTTTTTCGCTCGTCTTTCATGCGTGCCTGTATGAATTGCATAAGTCATTGTGTTTTGGCGGTGGAGAAGTACAGAAGTGAACAGTGTGTTAGTATTTAGTTGTGCGAAGCATTGTTGACAAGACTTACTCAACTCACTGCTTTCACCTGCTTCCGGTGACAACTACCACTCTCTTATGAATGGGAGGGTAGAGTACCAAGACATAGGGGTTGGCCAGCGAAGGCGGTTTATTTAGTACCAGATATACGTATTTCGAATTCTTTTCATGGCAGTTCAAAGGCACGAAAGATAAGGAAAACTGAAAAGCTTCTCAAACCAGAGTAGGAATTCGATCAATTGCTATCAATGCCAGGAGGCGGATCAAGATTCATGGGAACGATAACCTTTTCCGGGAAGAGTAAAGCGAGGGATAGGATAGATGAATAGGTTTAAGCCTTTATCCGCTTGGAGGGATGCATTTCAAATTTGTAAGGCTTCGTTTTTTTCCGGCAAGCAGCTAGGGAAGCATTTATTCCCAAGCGATAGGGCTTGGAATTCAGATTGATGCCTTAGTGCACTCCGAGATAGAAAGATACCAATAATGGAAAAAGATATGCTCTTGAACTCCAACAGTAGGTTGATCAGTTACTATCGGTAGGGACGGGAGACAAAACTGCCACTGATGGGAAAGCGATAAGAAGCCTGAAAGCGATTCTGACACAAGATACGATGACAGGAAGGGAGTTCGATCAGAAATAGACAGAAAAAAGGCTGCTAGGCTCCTTTCTTTCTCATAGGAGGGGTTCGCATCCAACCCTTATCGATACCCCTCGCTAGGACATTTAAGTGAGTCGGGTTTCTTTCCGGTTCCGAAATGAGGCGGTGTTACCAATGACTCGATATCCCGCTGCTACCGAATGAAGTTCGTCCTTCACCCCTTTCCCTATAAGAAAGTGCAGGCCCCCGTAGATAGATGTCCCATATAGCCCCTCCTCCCCCGGGTTGGGTCGAAAAAAGAATCGAATTGGGTTGAGAGAAGTTTATGAATCGAGTGAAAATGAAAAAGAAAAATCGTAAAATAAAAATGGGCAAGTGTGCTTGCTTATTTTTATTATATTAGAATTAGAAAAATACCAAAAATATGAAGAAGAACTAAGGCACTTGCTTCGGCGAAACCTTTCTCCGTCGTTACGGAGTTCTTCTGCTCTAATCTCCGAAATCGAAGATCAGCTGACTGAGGAGTTAGTATTGATTCATGCAAAGATGCTCCTCTGAAGCTGGAGTAAGGGATTGTCCACCTCACCGCCCCGAAGAGCAGTGGCTTTGTTGTTTTGCACGCCTACGGAGAGAGACTCCAAAAGTACCGACGCTCAATCGAAAGAAAGAGAAATCAACTATATGCTTAACTCATGCCCTAGGAATCCCTAGACACAGGGGGTACGAGCGAATCTTTTACTGGAGGGAAAGCTGGGGAAAAGCATAGAGCGTGCGGGCTCAGCTCTCGCCCTCCTCCCGCCCGTGACGCTCCCAAACCGATCGCTATCGTTTTCTTGCTTTCTTGTTGTCTTGAATTGTTATAGAACGGCTTTCTCTCAGGTATAGTTGGTAGAATGAAGTGGGATGAAGCCTTAGTGGATATAGCAAGTGTGCCGGGGATGCGGCTCGAGCGTAGTAGGTCTGGACGCCTAGCATGAAACAGCCTTCTCTGGTAGCGGCACTATACTAAGGTATAGTATCTCTCTAGCTTCCAGTCTATATAAAACGTAGTTAGCAGAGGTAAGTCTGTCTGGCGTTCCCTCGCGTAAAGGGCGACTTTGGCATCGGCTCTCTCTCGTTAGGTAATTACCGAGGCGAAAGCAGCTCTCTCGGAAGTAAGTTTCCTCGCCATCTTAGTGGGACTAGTCTAATAAACTTTCACTTGAACTGCCAAGACTCGGATTTTTTTTGTTGTGGTAACGCTCTTCTAGAATTACGTTTAACGTCCCTTTATGACTTTCCCGATCGGCGCCTCGGGTCGGTAGCCGGGCTCCGGGACATTACTACCACGGCTACTATCGGCCCGAGCAAAAAGAAGGAAAAGAAGGGACTAAAGCGAGGAGTTCATTGGTCATACATAGTGAAGGGGGATGGGGGTCAACCTCTTTCATGACCCATGGCCCCAGTGTGTCACTTGGTTAGCATTTCTAGAACAAATTAAGTAGGGTTGGTTTTTCGATAGGGAAACAGGGGAGTTGGCTGTAGTTGAGACACGTTTTTCGGATGGACGATATGGATTTTTTCGAGATGGTTAACCACTTTTTTAACCGTGAGAGGGAGGTCATTCAGAACCCGCTGGCTTCAGAACCGGTGGAAGTTCCCCACGCCGATCCCCATCAAGAACAACGTGAGGCACTTCGAAGTGCCATTCACACTTTGATTCTTGAGCAAGTTCGGGAACATTGTGAGAAGGGGAAAGGGCGGCTGTCCGTTCACTTTCCGGAAATGGCAGAAATCTATTCCAGTGTCGCAGAGAACATTATGTCTCGCGATCTGGAAATATCTGCGGAGATGGATACTGAAACCCTCCGCGGATGGGTGGAGGAGATAAAGGAGAACCCTAATCTCCTAAAATCCCTCATTAGGGAACACCTGTAAGATGAGTCTGCCGCTTTCTTTCATAACAGAGCCGGGAATAACGGCTGGCATAGAAGTCTCTCGCACGCAAGGAGATGCTGCTGCTGGATGTCACGGTTCTGGGGCGCCATGATCCTTCTCTCTGGAACAATCGAGGGCACTGCCTTCCTTCAGCTTTCAAAGGTAGGGGCTGCATCAATCATCGCTCAGTGAGCTATTTATTGCCGCCAATAGCGCTTCGCTTGCATGCAAGGCGGCACGCCAGGTAGAGCTATCGCGCGCGGGCGAAGGAGATGCATTTCTGGTACTGGTAGTACTGGACAAGCTCTCAGGGAATAATCTCTTTCTTATTTCTGCCTTTCTTTCCCATGACGACTAGGAACAGGCAAATCCAAAATTTCACTTCGAATTTCGGACCTCAACATCCTGCTGCTCATGGTGTTTCACGATCAGTATTGGAAATGAACGGAGAAGTGGTGGAACGTGCGGAACCACATATTGGATTACTCCAGTGCGGCACGAAGCCGCTGACGCCGAGTCGGCTCCTATGCCGCTAGCTATGCCCTGCTTGGTCCCCCGGCACGGTGGAGGTTCCATAGCGCGTCATGAGCACCGGGCTAAGGGGCGGTTGAGCAACTCAAGCGAACCGCCCTACCTTACTACAACATAGGGACAGAAGGGAGAAGGTTGTGAAGGTGGCCTCGTTATCCACACCTCCGGTCGGATGAATGGAGGACCGACCGACCCGGGTTTTCATGAGCGTTGGCGGGTCCTGGAGTGCCTGTCAAGGGCGCTAGCGCATACCCCGGGGTGATCATCACCACCTGCACCTCACATCTCGGCACAGTGGAACGTGTAACCCGCCTGCTGTCTCATTCAACTACATTTGTTCCTGTAATCCATAGCCTAACAGAACGCAGCAGCGAGGGACAACCCGCTCATACAGCCAGCGGGGAGGATGGCACTACTGGCAAAGACCGTCTGGCGAAAACGCCGCAGGCGCGAAGCGTGGTAGGCCTGCGCCGGGGGAGCATAGCATAGGGAGGAAAGGGAGCCCGGACGGTGGAAGAGCCAGGGGAGGCCGGGTCATTTGACGGAAATGGAAGGCTTTTCCCCTATTAGAGAAGGCCCTATGAAGTAAAGGGAAGTGCATGAATTCTTGGAAAAAGAGGGAGCGAGCCTATATAAAAAATGTAATAAAGTAAATTCAATGAATAGATAGAGTCAACGGTACGACAGACAGCGCTGCCTACACGCGAATTAGCTTCCGAGGTCGAGCAGTCTCCATTTTTCACTACAGGATTTGCGAATGAATGCTGGGCTGGGCCACCTCGAATGGCGTGAGCCGCATGCGGGGAGACCCGCACGTACGGTTTTTAGGGGGATCTGGTCGAAAGACCGGCCGGCGCCCACCCGACTAGAGGGACTGAGAAATTAATAGAGTACAAAACTTATCTTCAAGCTTTACCTTATTCTGATCGTTCAGAGGGCGATCGCGGAGTCACTGAATGAAGTCCTCCGTTTCTTTCGGAGGTGCTGACCCGCAGCGAGGCAGAGATGACTAAGTGACATATGGAATATGGCGACGACAACAGCATGTCGTAGAAGGAGATAACAGGTGGAGCCAACGACCCACTAAGACTAACGTATCTACAACTACATCCCCAAGCGGCAGTCAAACGGAGGCGTGAATGCAAGATGCCAGCGGAATGATCGGCCGGACAGAGGCTAGGGCTGCTGCTTCCTTCCCACCGCGTCTTTCCTTGTGTGTCGGAGATATAAAGCGAGTGCACCGGAAAAGAACGGGAACTGGGTCGATCTATTCTATAGCGAAGCATCCGAAGCATAACTGCACACTCACACGATCTTTGCCGAGAGATAGGAGCATTCGGTGGAACCGGTGAACTACACTTGCTTCTGGATAGATGTGTGGGACAGAGGGCTCGTGGTACCTGCTGCCCACCCTTCCTCCTCTGCTTTGAGAACCGTGTGAACGGAGAGTGGGCAGAAGGGAAGGAGGTCCTCATATGGAGTCGCACACTTACTTGAGCAGTGCGGAAGACTGGGAATGGGTCGAGTAAACTCCCCTGGGGCCGGAAAAATAATAGACGAAGCTTTACTTAGATAGGGCTTTGATTTGATTGGTATTGATTTTCTCTTAGTGATTGGAAAGGAGGGCGCCTGGGTATGTTATAGAAAGGGAAGGCAGAGGTAGTACTTCGAATGGCGAAACGAAGGGCTAAATAGCGACAGTGATTCTCTGAGCCGGTCTGGATTTCCAACGCCTCGGGAAACTGGTCGAGATAGATGACAGCACCTTTTTCCTCTCTTCCTTACCGGAGGGCAATCTTCTCTTATGGCCTTCACCTCCCGCCCGGCCCGGAAATAGAACCCAGCACCCTTCTGATCCATTCATTTCTGCAAGCAGGGGGGATCCAGAGCAAAGCCCCCCTTCTATTGCATAACCTAAAAAAGCTATATAAGCAAAGTACCAAAGTGGTTGCGGGAACGATACGCTTTGGTTACCTTACCGGCGAACGCTTCAAAAGGCGACCAGCTTTCAATACTAGTTGTTACGTTACGCTGCTTTTTTTCCAATATCATTGAATAGCATGGCCTGGGGCTAAGGTAACTCAAGTGGGAGAGCCGTGTTATGGGTGACCTTATTGCACGGTTCAGAGAGCACTTGTGTATGTGATGCAAGTGAACGTGTACGAAAAAGCTGTCGTAAAGTTTCGTTGTTCGTTCCGTCGTCGACCCTATCTATGTTTCTATGATGGCCCAAGAACACGCTCATTCTTCAGCCGTAGAGAGACTTTTGAATTGCGAGGTACCATTACGAGCTCAATATATACGAGTGTTATTCCGTGAAATAACTCGAATTTCAAATCATTCACTTGCTTTAACTACTCATGCTATGGATGTGGGAGCATCAACTCCGTTCCTGTGGGCTTTTGAGGAGCGGGAGAAATTGTTGGAATTCTATGAAAGAGTCTCGGGAGCCAGGATGCATGCCAGTTTCATACGACCAGGTGGAGTGGCACAAGATCTGCCTCTTGGCTTATGTCGAGATATTGATTCCTTCACACAACAATTTGCTTCTCGTATCGACGAATTAGAAGAGATGTCAACCGGCAACCGTATCTGGAAACAACGATTAGTGGATATTGGTACTGTCACTGCACAGCAAGCAAAGGATTGGGGATTCAGTGGTGTAATGTTAAGAGGTCGTGCGACATGAAGACATTGATAGCAATATGGGGGAAGTTCCCATCAGGCAACAACGGTTCTGCCTGACCCTACTTAAGCATGCATATTATGTTAGTCAAGACTTGGTGTGAAGCCTTGGAGCTTACGTTAGAAGAGCAAAAG